>VZQC01007977.1:538520-638687 GCA_009823505.1 Rhizomys pruinosus
TTGTTTTTCTCTTGTGGCTTTAAGGATTTTGTCTTTGTTTTGGGTGTCTAGCATTTTAACTATGATGTGGCGTGGAGAATTTCTTTTCTGATCTTGTCTGTTTGGAGTTCTATGTGCTTCTTGTATTGGTATTGGTTTGTCCTTTTTTATTGGGGAAGTTTTCATCTATTATTCTGTTGAAGATCTGATCAATACCATTCTCTTGGGATTCTTCTCCTTCCTCTATTCCTATGATGCAGAGGTTTGATCTTTTCATAGTGTCCCACAGTTCCTGGTTGTTCCACTTTTGTCTATTTTTAAAGTTTTCATAATCTTTCCTTGAGGTTTTTAGTTGTTCTGTGTTATCTTCCAGGTCTGATATTCTTTGTTCTGTTTCCTCAATTCTGCTTCTGAGGCTTTTTACATTCCTTTCCTTTTGATTGGATAAGTGTTTGACTTCCTTTTTCATTTCCTCTTCTGATTTCTTTAGTATTTCTACTTCTTTTTGGAGCTTCTCAATCTCTTCCTGTAGCTCTTTGCTTTGCTGGTTGGTTTCCTTATCTTTTTCAGCATGGGATCTTTTCAGTGTTTCTACTTTCTTCTGGAGTTTGTCACTCTCTCTAGGTCCTTCTTGAGTTCTTCATTCTCTTTTCTTAGTTCTTTGATTTGCTCTTTATAATCTTGTAGTTCTTTAAATACGTTCCCAATTTTGTTTCTGATATCTGTGTACTGGGCCATCCCCAGAGGGATCCCACTGTAGGAATCTTCCATAGGGTTGGTAGAGCTTGGCGCGGGATTATCCTGCCCCTTTCCAGTGTTGTCTCTTCTTCGTGATCCTGGCATATGCGCTTCTCCTTGCCTGTATTCCAATGTGAGTCCTAAATGCCTCTTCACTGTGTTGAAGGCTTGCTTTGCTTGCTTCCTTCAGATGTCTTTGTAATCCTAGTTGGCGGGGGTGGCGGGGGACTCTTCAGCCCATGTCCTGGTACCTTCTGCTGGCCTCAGGAAATCTCAGACCTCAAGAGTCACACAACCCTACCTTTAATACCAGCTGGGAGGATAACTCTGCCCCCACAGCCACAAAAGCCAATCAAGCCAAAGACAGCTGGATTAAAAGATCAACAATCAGCCTTGCTGAGGCACCCAGGTCCTACCTGCTTTCCTGCTCTTCCTTCCACTGGCCTCAGGAGATCTCCAGCTTTGTTTCTTTTAAAAATTGTTTAGGTGGAGCCTGGTGGTGCACACCTTTAATCCCAGCACTCAGAAGGTAAAGACAGATGGATCTCTGTGGGTTCAAGGCCAGCTTTGTATACATAGTGTATCAGTCAGGGTTCTCTAAAGAAACAGAAGCAACAGGACAAATATATAGCTATATACAATTTATTGATTTGCTCATGTGACAGAGTTCAAGGAGTCCAACAGTAGCTGCATGGCACTGGAGAGGCTGAGAATCCAGGGAACTGCTCAGTCCACAAGGCTGGATGTCTCAGTAGTCCCAATCTGGTTGCTGAAGGCCCGATGGATTCCAGGAGATCTGCCTGTCTCAGTACACGCTGAGATCTGTAGGGTTGATCACAGCAGCAAGACAAACTCATCAGTGAGAGAGAGGCAAGCTGCAGGAAATAAAGGGACCAGATCCCTCTGGCATGGCCTTTAATACTGCCTGCCAGCAGAAGGTAACGCCCGCATTTGGGGTGGGCCATCCGGTTTGAGGTAGTCCAATCAAAAGATCCTTTTTCTCTTATTTGTTCCTTAGTCCAGTCAAGTTGACACCCAGGATTAACCATCAAGGGAGACCCTGCCTGAAAAATACCAAAAAAAAAATTAAATAAATAAAAATTGTTTAATGCTGGCCATGGTGGTGCATGCCTTTAATCCCAGCCCTCTGGAGGCAGAGGCAGCCAGATCTCTGTGAGTTCAAGGCCAGCCTGGTCTACATAGTGTGTTCCAGGACAGCTGGAGCTACAGGGAGACCCTGTCTCAAAAAGACCAAAAATTGTTTAATATTTTCTTTATTATTTTTATTTTTTATGTGTATGAGTGTATTGGCTCACATGTGTAAGTGCACCCATGTCATGCAATGCTAAGGAGGTCAGAAGCTGATGTCAGATTCTCTGGAACCAGAGTTTCAGCTCATTGTTAGCTGCCAGTGGGAGCTGGGAATTGAACCCAAGTCCTCTGCAACAACAGTTAGTGCTCTTATTTGTTGAGCCATCTCTCCAGCCCCATCTTCTAATTTTTTAAAATTTCTTGTGTGTGTGTGTGTGTGTGTGTGTGTGTGTATAGCTGAAGCCAGTGGTGTTAGATCCCCAAGGAGCTAGAGTTACAGGTTCTTGATCTGGCTTCTGGGACTTGAACTCAGGTCTTCTGGAAGAGCAGTACATGCTCTCAACCACTGAGGTATCTCCCTATCCCCCAACAACCTTGTTTCTATTAAATCCTGTGTTTGGAAGTGCAGATTTAGGACTAAGAATTGCTTAGTGCCATGGAGGAAACAATCAGATCAACAGTGTAGCTTTACCAATTGGCAAGTGATAAGTCTCAATGAAATCTACAAAATATTTGCGGTTTTATCTATTTTAATGTATAGCTGTATGTATGCATTTATTCCATATGTGATTGCATATTTATATGATAACACAGTGCTTCTAAAATAAATTAGTACTCACATAAATTATAATTGGTAAATTAGTCCAAACTTCTTTTGGTTTACAGTAAAAAAAAATTTAGGGCCAAAGTCCTGGCTGTGGCAGATAAAAGTGAGACTCACAACCACTGGTCCCAGATTTCAAACTAAAAAATGATGAGGCATGGTGAGGGCAAAAGGCACAGATTTGATAAATATGGCCACATGGGGTGAGGAGACAAGATGAAAGTATCTAATAACCTAAAAGGAAGAAAGAGAAAGAAAGAAAGAAAGAAAGAAAGAAAGAAAGAAAGAAAGAAAGAAAGAAAGAAAGAAAGAATCTAATAACCTGTCAGTCCTTGGGCACTGACTTGAGCTTTGAATTTAAATAGAAAATAATTGAGAGGAGGGCCACAAGATGCACATAATTAAGCAAGGTGTGGTGTCCTTGATCATTGTCTCAGTTCTAGTTCTGCAAGGTTGTCCTAAGCCAGCTTTATTGTTGGTGGGAATGAAACTGGTTCTCAGGAGTTCATTGCTGCTTCTGAGTGGATCTTTATCCTCATGGATAATTGCACTTACATGGGGGATTGTCTGTGCTGAGAAGCTTTACTCTTCCCAGAATCTAAGGTGACTGTAGGTTTGAGTCAATAACTTATCTGTGGGTCTTGATGATCTTTGGAAGGGATGTGAAATGGGTCAGATAGACAGAAACTGAGTGAATAATGTGGTTTTGCAATGTAAAGGACGCATGCATTAGATGAAGGCAGAGAGACCAGACTTTTCTCCTGCCTTTTGGTTACCTTGTTTCTAAGTGTTTGTGATAACAGTGTTAGAAATAAAGCCTGAGGTCCAAGGACCCCATCAATACTGCACAGAGAACACGGAGACAAAGCAAAAGCAGCTCAGAAAGATAGATTATACTTCTGCAAAAGGGCATGTTGCACGGTTAGAGCCTGTAAGCACCCACGACCCAGAAGCTTGATAGGTTTTAATCCCTAAGGAGTGTTGTGTCTTTTCTCCATTGGCTGGGGTCCATCCTCCAGTCTTTCCCGATTGGCTAGTTTAAAAGAATTAGTGCAAGGGAAGAGGAAGGAGCTCCATGGGCCAGGTCATTGGGTTTAGGCATGTATCAGGGCCTCTCCTTAAACAAAATTCTTTTTTTATTAATTTTATTTACTTCTGTATGTGTATGAATGTGCTGTCTGCATGCAAGTCTGTGCACCCGTGTCGTGCAACGCCGCGGAGTTCAGAAGAGGGTCTCGGATTCCCCTGGAACTGGAGTTCTCCTAGAATTGGAGCTTCAGATGGTTCTCAGCCGCCATGTGGGTGCTGGGGATCGAACCCAGGTCCTCTGTAAGAGCGGTCGGCACTCTTAACCGCTAGGCCATCTTTCCAGCCCCACAAAATTCTTTTAAAAATTATTTTAGTGGATGGGCATGGTGGTGCATGACTTTAATCCCAGGACTTGGGAGGCAGAGGCAGCCAGATCTCTGTGAGCTCAAGGCCAGTCTTGTCTACATTGAGAGTTCCAGGCCAACTGGGACTCTGTCTCAAAAAGACCAAAAAAATTTTTATTTACTTATGTTTATTTTATGTGTATTAGTGTTTTGATAAGTGTATGTAAGTGTACCCTGTATGCAATATGGAGGCCAGAAAAGGGTGTTGGAGCCCCTAAAGGGATAGTTACAGCTGGTTGTTAACCACCACAGGATGCTGGGAACCAAGACTGGATCTTCTCCCAGTGCTCTTAAGCACCAAGCCATCTCTCTAGCCCCCATAGTACTTAAATCTTTAACAAAATAGTTAATCTCAACTTGTTGGCAAGGAAAACATGACTATTATGTTTTGCTTGTGTTTCAGAGACAGTTTCCTAAGTTTTCACTAAAATAAAAAAAAGTTTTACTTTCTTAAGAAAATGAAGTTTTGGATTGGTGAGATGGCTCAGCAGTTAAGAGCACTGGCTGCTCTTCCAGAAGACCTAGGTTCAATTCCCAGCACCCACATGTGACCACCTGCCCAAACTCCAGCTTCAGGGGACCCAATGCCCTCTTCTGCCCTTCACAGGCTTTGCACTAATATGGGTGCACTAACATATATACATGCATACACATAAAATAAAAAATAATAAATACAAAATTTTTTAAAAGAAAATTATTTTTCTTAGACTGTAGTCATGGCTCTTCCAGAGGATGCAAGTTCAGTTCCTAACAAGTACATCAGGTGGTATACAACTGCTTCTAACTCCAGCTCCTGGAGGATCCACTGTCTCTGGCTGCTGCAGACAGCAGGACTCATGTTGAACATACCCATACATAGACACACACATGTACAAATAATTTTTAAAATTTTTAAGAAATTATTTTTCTAAATTCAGAAATTATGTTAAAAAGGACAGGACAAGTTAAGCATAAAACAGACATAGAAGTTACAAGCAGGTGGGGGGGAGCTGAAAAGATGGCTCAGTGGTTAGAAGAACCAGCTGCTCTCTACAGAGGATGGAAATTTGGTTCCCAGCACCCAGATGGAGGCTAACAACTATCTGTAAATCCAGTTTTAGGGAATCCAACACCTTCTGCCCTCTGTGGGCATTGCACGGCTTGTGGATTTACACATATGCAGGCAAAATACATATGCATGATAAAAGTAAATAGATAAAGTTGTATGCAAGGAATATGTTTTTGGTAAAGAATGTGAATAAATAATGTAAATAATAAATAAAGAATGAAATAAATAAAGAATGTGAATAGAAGTTCCAGAAAGAAGTTGCACCTTTCCCTGAAACTTCTTCAGGGTTGACTAACTAATTAGAACTCTAATGAGTGTGGAGAGTTTGGAATGTTGTAAGCCATTTTTACCCCCAGCATAGCTAGGTGTTACCCTCCTCTATAACACCTTTGTGGCCATTGGGTAAATCCTTTGAAATGTACAAACAGAAAGCTAGCTTCCACCAAACAGAAAGGTAAGAATGTCATCAGAGAGTAACAGCTTACCTAATATTTCCACCAATGCGTTCAAAAAGAATTTTTCTTTTCTTTTTTCTTTTATGGGAAATTCATGAATGAAGGTCCTTACAGTCCTTCCATCCCTTCCCCACTCCCTGCTACCCTCCTCCCTCTCAACCTCCTGTACTCTTCCTCAACCATCATTGTTACAGATACATACACTTATATAAACACATATATATTGTGGGAATGAAACTTTGTGTGTGGCTTGATGTGAGAACTTGTAAGACCTGTCCTGGAAGATCTCCAGTTATCTGTTAACTCTGTGGGCATTCAGAGTTATCTGTAGCAGGAAGATTTGGGATATTACAATGATTCTTGCTTCACCCTATCTCTGCAAAGTTCCAGGCCCCTTCCCTTGAGGAGTTGAGCAAAATGTCACACCTCTAGTTACCTGTTGCATAAACTGGAGCTCTGCAGCCCCCCCATTAGAACCAAGATGGCTCACCCCTCCCTTCTGCCTGCTGTCCACTTCCTTGCCCAGAACACAGTAGTCTTCAATATATAGACCTCACTGACAGAAAAAAAAAATGGAGTTTCTATCCTCTCCAGCTCTGTGTGTGTGTGTGAGTTCATTCATTTCCATGGGTGATCTCCTGTGGTTTTCCCTCCCCCCTTCTTGTGGGAGCAGAGCATAGAGACTGTCAGCCTGCAGGCAGGAGACAAGTCCTGGAGCCAAGAAGGGAAGGACAGAGTGTGGAATGCGGTCACGCGTGACTCAAAGACATTGAACAACAACAACTGGTGCCCAACGTGGGGCTCGACTTTCCACCAAAGGAAGAAGGAAGCAAGGTATTTCTTGGGCTCTCTCTTAGCCCCTGATTTCCCCCACTCGAGGGAAATCTTGGAGGGTTTTACCATAGAGACAAGGAGATACCTCCCCTAACCAGGGTAGTCATGACCAGCTATGGTATATCTCCATGGAATTTAACTCTTTTCCCATGAGAGTTTAATCTTTGAATCTGCTTTAAGTCTCTGTCCTCTGTATGGCCAGCTCAGCACATCTGTGTGGAATTATCTCTTCCCATGAGGTTAGTCTTTTGAACTCTCTTTCCCTAATCACTGGCATTTCCTATCTCTCTTTATCATGGGTAACAAACAGACACACCTAAAAGACTCACAGGCTAAGAAGAGAAAAATGCTCCTCAAGAGTCGAGGGGTTAAAATTTCCACACTGGAAGCTGCCTCCTTTTGGAGTGAGACTCTTAATATTGCCCCATGGATGTCCTCTGCAGACTTATGGAATTCAGAATCCTGGATGCGTGTGGCACAGAATGCTAGACAGCGAGAAAATGCTCTGGCATCTCTCACGTTCTTGTCACTACTAGCCACAGTGAGACAATGCTTAGGGCCTTCTCATCAAACCACGCCAGGAAAGGAAAACAACAAAATTAAATTGCAGACCGCCTCCTCTCAAGAACCTGCTAAAATTCCCCTTGAGAACCCCAATAAAATTCCCTCTAAAAGCCCCCAAGCTCCAGACCCAGTAAACATAGAACAGGATAATCAAAACATCCAAGTGGCTAGCCTTAACCTTTCCCCTAATCATCAGCCACTCCCTGTCAAGGGGCCAGGAACACCTTCACCCTCAACCTCTTCCTTCTCTGCTACAGAAAAACTGTGCCAGATTCGGGATAACCCAGATCTTAAATTATAGGCATTCCCTGTTAATTTAGCTCCAACTCAGGGTCATCCTCTAAACTGGTACCCGTACCAGGCAAGTGGGTTGAAAGAACTCAGGCAAGCATTCAGAGAGGATGGTGTCCATGCACCATGGACAAAGTTCATTCTCCAGAGCTTTTGTGCTTCTCTTAACACTCCCCAGGACTGGAGAGATATCTGTAGATCTTCACTTCCAGGTCCGCTATTTTTACAATGAGAAGCACCATACAGAGACGAATGTCTCCAACAGGTTCGGAGAAATCAAAGGCAACCTAATATAGACTGGGGTTACGAACAGCTCTTTGGAGAAGGAGATTTTAGCAGGGATGCAGCAGGCTGGACTGGCCCCAGGTACTTTGACCAGGTCCTCTTTTGCACCCTACAGGCCTGGAATCGAATAAGACCAGCCACTGAATCCCAGGCCAGTTCCTCCTTATTATTTCCTAGGCAAAAACCTGAGGAACCCCTGTCTGACTTCATCTTAAGAACTAAAAGCAGCCTAGAGAGAAAGATCCTCAACTTTGCAGCCAGAGAGGTACTCCTTAAAAATATTGTTTGGGAGGGAATACTGAATGCAAACAAGTGTGCCAGGGCTTAAAAGATGACCATTATGACAAATGGATAGTGGCAACTCAGGACGTGGGCACAGCCTCCCACAAAGCTAATTACTTAGCTCAAGCCTCTGCGGCTGCTGTCACCACAAATGAGAAATGTTTTAACTGTGGAGACAGAGGTCATTGGAAAAGACAGTGCCCAAAAGCACCAGTCTCTCCCAGAGGGCCTTCTGAATGCCCCCCATGCATTCTTTGCTCCTGGTGTAAAAAAGGATATTATTGGAGGAAAGACTACCACTCAAACTATGATTAAGATGGGAAAAAAATGCCACTTTTAAACTCCTAGAGGGGCAGCCCCTAGCCCAGGGAAAAAAAGGGGAAAAAGAGTCAGTCACACCCTCTGGGCAGCACCTATTTCAGAAGGCTCACATCCTGCACTGATGAATAAAATTGGAGTGAGGCCTTTTAAATGTTTGATAGATACAGGGACAGACAGAACCATTATAAAGCAGCAAGAAATACCCCCTGACTGGCCCTTGCTTCCAAGACCTAAACTTCTAGGAATAGGAGGGCTCTCACAGTCTTACATAACTAAAAATGTTTACACCTGGGAGGACCCTGATGGAAACACAGGTCAGATTCACCAGTTAATAGCACCCACTAATATCAATCTGCTAGGGTGAGATATTTTGGAGGCTTTGGATATGGTTATTGCCACTCCACATGAGAACAACCATGCCCAGACAGACCATTTAACTGGAGGGAAACTCCTCCATCATCTCAGCAAGAAGCACCCCCAATCCTGAGGGTCACTACAGAATATGCTCCCCCTTGCCTCTCCTATCCCAGCTAACACCCCTCTACCCTTAGATATCAGACTGTTTCTTTTCAATTCCCAGCCACACTGAGGATTGCAAGAGGTTTGTTTTCTCAGTAACTTGTTCCTCCCATTCCACTCTAATTAAAATACCTGCACTACAGGTTTTAGGATTAACCCCAGGGGACTGAAAGCCAATGCACTCTGGCAAACTGACATTACACATACAGGAGAGAAAGCCAAGGACCTCACTGCCCACCTACTTTCTACCTTTGCTATCATGGGCATTCCCAAACAGATTAAAACAGACAATGGGCCAGCGTTTGCTAGCTCTCGCTTTAAATCATTTTGTCAATTATGGAATATTGCACATCATACAGGTATCCTTTATAACCTACAGGGACAAGGCATCATAGAATGGACCCATCAGGTCCTAAAAAATTTAGCTATTAAAACATAAGGTGGGGAAATACCCTCCTAACATCCAGCTGACCATGGCATTGGAAACTCTAAACCTCTTTAACGTTTACGGAGCTTCAAAGTGTCCAGCCATAGTCAAACATTGGCAGACACCAAGCACTGCTCCTCAAATACTTGTCAGATGGAAAGATCCCCTAGACAATCAGTGGAAAGGACCTGATCCACTGTTAACAACTGGGAGGGACTTTGCTTTCATCTTCCCATAGGATTGTCTGAGACCCATTTGGATTCTGGCCAGAAATGTCAGATTCATCAATTCCTTGTCAAAGAAACTTGGGAAGGAAGGAATCAGGTAATTGGAACCAGCGACTGTCTTTTGGAAGGCTGCAGCAAGGCAATCACAATCACTGTGTTTCCCAATTCCACCACCACCTCTCAGGCACCTTTATCTGCTTTGCCCATCTTAACAAAGGACAGTGTTTGCAGGAAGCTGATACTTATGGTGGTTGCAGATTCTGGTCTTGCAAGTTGGAGAGTGTTCGAAGCCCAAGAAGCCTATTTCAAATCCAAAATAACCAGTTTAAAATTAATATACAGGACCCCTGGAGTGACTGCTGGAGAGCTGGAGAGCTGGAGTACAGGGTTTTCCCTTATAGCAATGCCTGGTACCCTGTGGCAGATATCCATATCTCTCGCCAGTTTGTTCTAGCTCCTCAGCCCATCCTCACTCAATCCCACATTCTGTTACAGGAGTCCAAAATGGAAGGAAAGCTGCAGTCCACTGTAACATGGCCTCAGTACATTGAATACACCAGAGATCTCCTCAATTACACCACCCACCCCAATGTCTCCCAATGTTTTTTCTGTGCATCCGTTACACACCCTCTTTTCACTGCTGTTCCTTCTAACACCTCCTTACAGAAATCTGCCCCCAAAGAGACAGAGCCAGTGTTTCACGGCATTTCTTTATTCGACTGACTCACTGCACTTCCTATTTGTTTAGTGAGAGCTGCAGCAGCCCCAAACCCCAGGTTCCTCTGAAGTGTCCCTCTCGACAGGACCCTGTGTGTCAAATCCCCATTCTTTCTCTGGTGTGATGACACCGCATCCCTCTGTGCAAGTGCTACTGGTTCTGGAATTTGTTTGCCCATAATTATCACCCCTCAGCTTTTCCTTTATGAAAAGGAGGAAGTCGCTTGGATGATGTGACCGGACACAGATCATCAAAAGAGAGATATTCATCCTGCTTCTGGTCAGCCTAGGCATTGTTCTCTCTACAGCAGTGATGGGAACTGCGGGCAGAGCCCTAGCGAAGGTCTACAGCATGGAAGCGGACTTCCAAAATAAGCTTGATGAGGCAATGGCATCCACAATGAATAGCATTGAATTGCTCCAGAGACAGATAACTTCTCTGGCTGAGGTGGTGAAGCAGAACTGGCATGACTTACTGACTGCAGGAAACAGGGGAGGAACGCTGTTTTTTGTTTTTTTTTTTTTGTTTGTTTGTTTGTTTAAATGAGTCTGATATTGTTGAGCAAAATGTTAAAACCTTAAAAAAAAAACTCAGGAAAGAACTCTGTGATAGATACTCCCCACAAGTTTCTGTCCCATGGTTTTCCAACCCCCTGACCACCTGGTTACTTTCCTTGCTGGGACACATTTCACCCTAGGAGTCCTCCTGACTATCACACCCTGTATCCTCTGGTTTATCAAAAACCAAATCAATACACTCACTAAGTCATGGCCAAAACCATTCTAGTCCAATACCAGGCTGTCCCAGGGGACTCCCTAGTGGACTTTGATATTGCTGCTCGATTTTAACTAAAAAACAAAGGATAGGTTGTGGGAATGAAACATTGTGTGTGGCTTGATGTGAGAACTTGTAAGACCTGTTGTCCTGATTTGTCTTCCATTGCTGTGACAAAACACTCTGACCGACACCAACTTGGAGAGGAAAGGGTTTATTCAGCTTATATCTCCTAGGTCACAGTTCATCACTTAGGGAGCCCAAGACAGGAACTCAGGGCAGGAACCTGGAGGCAGGAGCCAAAACACAGGCCATGGAGGAATGCTGTTCGCTGGCTTGCTCCCTTGGCCCATGCCCAGCCTGACCTCTTATACAGTACACAACAACCTGCCCAGGGTGGCAACACCCATAGTGGGCTGGGCCCTCCCACACTTCTCGACCATCAAGACAATACTCCATAGATGTGGCCACAGGCCAATCCAATGGAGCCAATTCCCCAATTGAGGCTCCCTCAACCCAGGTGTGTCAAGTTGACACTAAAGCTATCCAGCATGGTTGACCCCTTGTCAACTTGACACACAAAACACATCACTGTTAAACCACCACCTTTCCAGTTCTTATCCCCAAAGTATGATGTTAACATTAACCACAACCTAAGACAGTACAACCTTAAAAGCCCCACAGTCCTTAGAATGTTCAAATACTTAAAAGTTCATAGTCTGTTAAAAGTCTCAACTGTGGGCTGCTGTAAAATCCAAAACAAGTACTGTCTTATTTCAGAGGGAAGAATCAGGCACACTCAAACAAAACCTAAGTCCAGCAAAGTAGCTCAAGACTGGACACCTGGGATTCACTCACGATCTCTTCTGGGCTCCAAAGGGTTTCTGCAGCTCCCCTTCTCTGACTCTGCTGTCCGTGGCACACAGCTCATCTCTCAGACCCAGGCCGACTCCATTCCACATTCCAGGGCAGGAACCTGGAGGCAGGAGCTGAAGCACAGGCCATGGAGGAATGCTGTTCACTGGCTTGCTCCTCTGGCACATGCCCAGCCTGACCTCTTATACAGTACATAACAACCTGCCCAGGGTGGCAACACCCATAGTGGGCTGGGCCCTCCCACATTGCTCAACAATCAAGACAATACTCCACAGATGTGGCCACACGCTAGTCCAATGGAGCCAATTCCCCAATTGAGGCTCCCTCAACCCAGGTGTGTCAAGTTGACACTAAAGCTATCCAGCACAATTGACCCCTTGTCAACTTGACACACAAAACTATTACTATTAAAACCACCACCTTTCCAGTTCTTATCCCCAAAGTATGATGTTAACATTAATCACAACCTAAGACAGTACAACCTTAAAAGCCCCACAGTTCTTAAAATGTCCAAATGCTTAAAAGTTCAGTCTATTAAAAGTCTCTTAACTGTGGGCTGCTGTAAAATCCAAAACAAGTACTGTCTTATTTCAAAGGGAAGAATCAGGCACTCTCAAACAAAACCTAAGTCCAGCAAGGTAGCTCAAGGCTGGACACCTGGGATTCACTCACGATCTTCTGGGCTCCAAAGGGTCTCGGCAGCTCCCCCTCTCCGACTCTGCCCTCCGTGGCACACTCATCTCGCAGGCCCAGGCCGACTCCATTCTACACCTACCGCTGCTCTTGGTGGCCTCCCAGGGTACCGGCATCTCCAAAAAGCTGGGGTCGCTACTGAAACTGAGGCAGCACCTTCACCAATGGTCTCTTCTGACCTCTCCTGGTGCAAAGCCTCAGCTTCTCTCCATGACCCCTGCAATCCTGGGGTCTTCACTGCAACCGAGGTGCACTTCCACCAATGGTCTTTCCTGACCTCTCACAGTGCCAAGCCTCGGCTGCTCTCTGTGACCCCCTCAAATTTCAACTCCAGAACCATATAGGAGACTCTTACACACTACCAAGTCCTGCTTCTGGCTTGAGATGGAGGCTTGGGCCCCTTCTGGAACACAGCTTCTGTGTGCTGACCCTGAAGAAATTCTTCCCAGAAGATTTCTCCACAGTGATGCTGGTCTCTTGTTACTTACAGCTGATTTTTCATCCGCAGCTAACCAGCATCAACTGTCCCAGTACAACAAAGCTTTCACTTCAGGTTCTGGTCTCTTGTTACTTACAGCTGATTCTTCAGCTCCAGCTGACCAGAACCCACAGATTACACAGTCCTGATGGTCTCTGTTCCCCTTTGAAACTAGAAACTTCATAAGCCAGGCCTCCATCTTCTACAACTCTTTCAGCAAAACTGCTCCAAGTTCCACAGCCATGATCTTTAGGCATTCAATGACCTTCCCAGCCCAAAGTTCCAAACGCCTCCACAATCCTTCCCCAAAACTCCAAGGTCAGGCCTGTCACAGTAATACCCCACTCTTCTGGTACCAATTTCTGTCCTAGTTTGTCTTCCATTGCTGTGACAAAACACTCTGACTGACACCAACTTGGGGAGGAAAGGGTTTATTCAGCTTATATCTCCTAGGTCACAGTTCATCACTTAGGGAGCCCAAGACAGGAACTCAGGGCAGGAACCTGGAGGCAGGAGCCGAAACACAGGCCATGGAGGAATGCTGTTCATTGGCTTGGTCCCTTGGCCCATGCCCAGCCTGACCCCTTATACAGTACACAACAACCTGCCCAGGGTGGCACCACCTGTAGTGGGCTGAGCCCTCCCACACCGCTCAACCATCAAGACAATACTCCACAGATGTGGCCACAGGCCAATCCAATGGAGCCAATTCCCCAATTGAGGCTCCCTCAACCCAGGTGTGTCAAGTTGACACTAAAGCTATCCAGCACACCTGTCCTGGAAGATCTCTAGTTATCTGATAACTCTGTGGGCATTCAGAGTTATCTGTAGCAGGAAGATTTGTGATATTACAATGATTCTTCCTTCATCGTATACCTGCAAAGTTCCAGGCCCCTTCCATTGAGGCATTGAGCAAAATGTCACACCTCTAGTTACCTGTTTCACAAACTGGAGCTCTGCAGCCCCCCTGATTAGAACCAAGGTGGCTCACCCCTTCCTTCTGCCTGCTCCCTACTTCCTTGCCCAGATTACAGTAGCCTTCAATATATAGACCTCACTGACAGAAAACAAATGGAGCTCCTATCCTCCCCAGCTCTGTGTGTGTGTGAGTTCGATCATTTCCATGGGTGATCTCCTGCGGTTTTCCCTCCCCCCTTCTTGTGGGAGTGGAGCCTAGAGACTGTCATGGAGCTGAGCCAAGAAGGGAAGGATAAAGTGTGGAATGTGGTCATGCGTGACTCAAAGACATTGAACAATGACAATATATGTCTGTATAATGTACTGAGTTGATTTAGTGTTATTCAGTGTTTAGGCCTATTCACTGGGAATTAGACAGACTCCCTGAAGAAATTTGATTCACCCTCCCTCAGCGTATGTCAAGTGCTGGTAGCTCTTCATCCTGAGGTGGGACCCTGTGGCATACCCCTTGTATTAGTCACTTTTCTGTTGCTGTGATAAGACCACCATGACCAAGGGAACTTATAAAAGGAAAAGTTTATTTGAGCTTATGATTGACGGTTCCAAGGAATTAGAGTCCATTGTGGTGGGAGGCATGGCGGCCGGGGCTGGAGCAGAAAGCTGAGGGTCACATCTTGCAATGAGCACAGGAAGCAGAGATAGAGACTGGAGAACACAGGGCTTGTTGAACTCACTAAGCCTGCCCCCAGTGACAAACTTCTTCCAGCACAGCCGCTCATTCTAAGACCTCCAAGAACAGTGCCACCAACTGGAGACAAAATGTCTGAGTACTTAAAGCCTATGGGGGGGACACTCATTCAAACCACCACATTGCACTCCCTGACCCCCATAGGCTCATGACCATATAAAATGCAAAATGCATTTAGTCCAACCTTAAAAGCCCCCGTAGTCTTTACCAGTCTCAATTCTATTCAAAAGTCTGTAGTCCAAAATCTTTTCTGAGACACAGGCCAATCTCTTAACTGTAAACTCCTGTAAAATCAAAAGGCAAATTACATAATCCCAACATACAGTGGAACTGAATACACATTCCCATTCCAAAAGGGAGGAATAGAGGCATAGTGAGGAAATACTGGACCAAAACAAAACCAAAAACCAGCAGGGAAAACACCAAGTCCAGTAGCTCCATGTGCGACTTCTGGTACTTTACTTCCAAAGGGCATAGATGGCTCAGCTCTTCCAGCTTTGCTTGCAACATAGATCTCTTCCTTTGGCTGGTACACTCCCTGTATTCAGCTCTCCTTGGCAAATATCTCACAGCTCTGGCATCTCGAATGTCTTCTTGGGGTCTCCACTGCCAACCAGGCTTCACATTCACAGCTTTATGCAAAGGCCTATCAGGGCCTTCTTTATTCAGGGATGCCCCTGCTATGCTCTGCCTCTGTGGCTCTCTGGAACCACAGAGGAAGAACTGATGACCCCTTCACTCTTGCAAATGTCATGCCTCTAAAGCCAGCACTACATGAATGAAACTGCTGAGTTTGGCTGCAAGTTTGGGATGGACCCTGTCCTATTTCAACCATATTTGCAATTTTTCTCTGCCCTGGACTTGTTGGAGCAGAAAACCCTTTCAGTATTTTCCTTTCAAAAGTTGGAGGCTTGGCTGGGTGTGGTCTTGCTCTGAAGGTACTGTTTCTGCTGTTTACTTGTAAATAGCTAGGCCTCTCCTTAATCACTTTAATCTCACTTTTTCCATTGTTTACTTGTAAATAGCTAGGCCTCTCCTTAATCACTCTAATCTCCTTATCAAAAGGAACCTCTCCTTCACATGCCTTGCCCCACCTTTAATCTTCCTAGTGCAGTTTTCAGATCCAAACTGTACATTCTGCATTTCTTTCTGCCTCATCTGCTCTTCTTCACTGTAGATCTGTACAATACTCACAATTAATAGCCACGCCACCCTTTCTACATTAGGCTGTCTTGAAATATCCTCTGCCTACTGACTGAAAAAGTGAACTTCTGCTCAAAACAGTCAACTTCCTCATGGAGAATATTGAGAAAGACTGAGAAAGAGATGAAAAGCATGTTTGGCAGAATGCATGAGCTCTGGCGGGGTGGGGGAATGGGTGGGAACACGGGTCTAGATTTGTTAAAAAAATAAAAATAAATTTATGTGAAAAAAAAGAAATATCCTCTGCCAAAGACATTAGTCCATTGCTTTTCTTTTTTTAATTTTTTAAATTTTTATTTATTTTCTATGTGTATGAATGTACTGTCTGCATCCAGGTTTGTGACCCTGTGTCGTGCAATGCCATGGAGGTCAGAAGAGGGTGTCAGATTCCCCTGGAACTGGAGTTCTCCTGGAATTGGAGTTACAGATGGTTCTTAGCCGCCATTTGGGTGCTGGGGATCGAACCCAGGTCCTCTGCAAGAGCAGTCGGCACTCTTAACTACTAGGCTATCTCTCCAGCCCCCATTGATTTTCAACTTAGCATCAGGCAAGCATTTGGGCTGTGGGCAAACTGTGGCCAGACTCTTTGCCAAAATATCCCAGTTGCTGCCTAAGTATTTTCCTGTGGAACTACATTTTTTGCAGCAATGCTTTCTTCCAGGCTTCTACTAGAATGGCCATTAAGCTCTGCTTATACAGTAGTCAACAGCTTCTCTAGCCCAAAGTTCCAAAGTCTTCCACATTTCTCCAAACAGACACATGGTCAGGATCTTCACAGCCAACAGCCCACTCACTGGTACCAAATAACAGTATTAGGCATTTTTCTGTTGCTGTGCTAAGACCACCATGACCAAGGGAACTTATAAAAGGAAGAGTTTATTTGATCTTACGATTGATGGCTCCAGGGAATTAGAGTCCATTGTGGTGGGAGGCATGGTGGCTGGAGCTGGAGCGGAAAGTGGAGGTTCACATCTTGCAATGAGCACAGGAAGCAGACTGGAGACTGCAAGGCTTGTTGAACTCACTAAGCCCGCCCCCAGTGACATAATTCCTTCAGCATGGCCACACCTTCTAAGACCTCCAAGAACAGTGCCACCAACTGGAGACAAAATGTCTGAATACTTAAAGCTTATGGGGAGACACTCTCATTCAAACCACCACACTCCCCCATTCACTTTTGCTTGTCAAGTGGTTTCATCATCATGCAGACACCACTAGACTATCACACTGTGGAGATTTCACTGTTGTAGGCTCCCTATCACATCTAGAATATATTAACTAGCAGCAGGTGTCTTATCTCTCTGGCTCTTACATTCTTTCTGCCCCTCTTTTGCCCTGTTTCCCAAGCCTTGGATTTAGAATAGGTTTTAGAATAGATGTGTTACTTAAGGTCGGGCCTACGGTCTCTTTTTAGACCAGTTGCAGGACTTTGTAGTAGTCTCCATCTATTGTAAAAAGAAGCTTCTTTGAAGAGGGTGAGAGACACACTTGTATCTGAGGATTTGGAACTAGGATGCACAAAGAGAGAGAGAGAACATGCATCATTTGTTTTCCTGAGTCTGGATTACCTCACTTGGTATAATATTTTCTAGTTCAAAGCCAGGTGTGGTGGGGCATGCCTTTAGTCCTAGCACTCAGAAGGTGGAGGCAGGTGGATCCCTGTGAGTTCAAAGGCCAGCCTGGTGTACAGAGTGAGTTCCAGGCCAGCTGGGGCTATAGGGAAACCCTGTCTCAAAAAAAAAAAAAAAAAAAAAAAAAAGGTAGTTTCTAGTTCCAATCATCTACCTACAAATTTCATGATTTTGTTTTTCTTTATTCTGAATAGAAGTCCATAGTATAAATGCACCTCATTTTCATTACTCATTCATGAGTTGAAGGACATTAAGATTGTTTCTATTTCCTAGCTATTGTGAAAAGAGCACCAATAAAGATGGCTGAGCAAGTATCTCTGTAGTAGGACATTAAGTCCAACTTGGGCATGGCGGATGATATTTTTGATATGTATCTGTGTAGGGATTCTTTTGGCAGAAGCACTTAGGGAGTCAGCAAGCAACCTGCAGCTTGGACCCCTGCTGGTCTCCTGCTTGCCTTTGAAAACCTGCCTGGCACCAATTGTCTTCAATGCATTGGGCAAAGCATTGTCATATTCCTGTAGTGATCTGGAGTATATTGCATGATATCCTGCATGTCCCAACCCCCAGTTCTGTATGCCCCAACCCCCACAAAGTCCTGTATAAAAACCCCGGATTACAGCAATAAAATGAGTTATTTTCCTTGTGGAATTGCTCCTGGTCTCGTCTGAGTTCATCTCTTCTTTATTCTCTCTCTCTCTCTCTCTGTCCTGTTCTTTCGTGCCTTGCTTCCAATCCCTCCCCCTCTCTACCAGGGCTTAGAACCAGGTTCTATGAGCCCTGGTCCAGAGAGGAAGAACAGCCTGTGGAAGGTCGAACATGCATGATAACTTAATTGCTACATATCTGTATTCAATTTGCAAGTATTTTATTGAGAATTTTTGCATCTATGTTCATTAGGGATAGGGGCCTATAGTTTTCTTATTTATTATGTCTTTATGTGGTTTTGGGATTACAGAAACACTGGCTTCAAAGAAGAAGTTTGGGAGTTCTCTGCTATGTCTATTTTATTTTAATAATTTAAGCAATATTTGTTGTAGATCTTTTTATAAGGTCTGGTAGAACTCTGCTGTGAAACCATCTCTACCTGGGCTTTTGTTTTGGAGGGGGAAGAGACTTTGTGTTAATGTTTTAATTTCTTGTTATTATAAGTTGTTGATCTCTTCTTAACTTTGGTGGTTCCATTTCATTTAGAAATTTGTCCCTTTCTTTTAGATGTTGTAATTCAATAGAGTATAGATTTTTAAAGTATTCCCTTAGAATGTTCTGGATCTTTTTGATGTCTGTTGAGGTGTCTTCCCCCTTTCATCTCTGATTTCTTTGCTTTGATTTGCTCTTTCTTTTTGTTTTGCTCTTCAAAAATAAAACAGCTCTTAGATTCATTCTTTGGTTTCTCTTTCATTTTCTATGCTTGTTTTTATTCTTTCTTCTCATCTACTGGATTTGGGTTGATTTGCTCTTTTTTTCCTAGATTCTCGAATTGTAGCCTTGTCATTTAGTTGTGCTCTTCCTGATTTCTTTAATGTAGGTCCCTAGAGTTAGAGGCTTCCCTCTTAGGATTGCTTTTAATGAGTCACAGAGTTTTGTTGTATTGTGTTTTCATTTTTGTTTAGTTCCAGGAATATTTATTCTTTTTTAAAAAATTTATTTATTTATATATATTTTTTTATCGAATCTAGACCCATGTCCCACCCATTCCCCCACCCCACCAGAGCTCATGCATTCTGCCAAACATGTTTTTCATCTGTCTCAGTCTTTCTCAATATTCTTCATGTGAAAGTTGACTGTTTTGAGCAGAAGTTTACTGTTTCAGTCAGTTATTTGATGCAGTCCTTTCTGTTGTTGTTGTTGTTTCCAATACGCATCACTCCCAACTGCTTTGGACAAAAGCTCAAGGGGCTGTGCACAAGAAATACTTACAACTAGGTAATTGGCACTAGCATCCAGAGATGAGGGATACCATTCATCATTTGTTTTTCTGGGACTGTGTTACTTCACTCAGCATGATGTCCTCTAGCTCCAGCCATTTTCCTGCAAAGTGCATGATGTCATCTTTCTTTAATGCTGCATAGAACTCCATTGTGTAGATGTACCACATTTTCTCTATCCACTCATCAGTTGAGGGGCATTTGGGTTGGTTCCAGCTTTTTGCTATTGTGAAGAGAGCTGAAATAAACATGGCAGTACATGTATCTCTACGGTGGGGTGAGTCTTGAAGGTACATGCCTAGGAGTGGGTATGGCTGGGTCGGGTGGCAAGTTCATTCCAAGTCTTCCAAGGGTTCTCCACACTGCTTTCCATAGTGGCTGTATGAGTTTACATTCCCACCAGCAGTGGATGAGTGTTCCCCTTTCCCCACAACCTCTCCAGCACTTGATAACATTTATTTTCCTGATCATAGCCAATCTTATGGATTAAATGATATCTTAAATGGTTTTGATTTGCATTGCCTTAATGAATTAGTGATGTTTGAACATTTCCTCAAGGTGGTATCTCAGCCATCTCTAATTCCTCACTTGTGAAGTCTCTGTTCAGCTCTTTGCTCCATCTATGAGTGGGTCATTGTGTTTTCTTTCTTCTTTGTTTTTTGAGTAGTTTTATATTCTGGAAATCAATGCTTTCTCAGATATTTCTGCGGTGAAGGTTCCTCCCACGCTGTGGGATTTCTCTTCACTTCCTTGGTTTGTTTTCTTTTGATGTACAGAAGCTTTTGAGTTTAATAAGGTCCCATTTGGCAATTGTCGACCTTAATTCGTGTGCAGCTGCTGTCTGATTTAGGATCTTTTCCTATGCCTATGTCTTGTAGTCTGCTGCCACTTTCTCTTCTATCACCTTCAGAGTTTGGGGTTTTACTTTGAGGCCTTTGATCCATCTTGGAGTTGACTTTTGTACAGGGGGAGAGGTAGATTTAATTTATTCACATTCTTCAAGTGGTGATCCAGTTGTGAAAACACCACATGCTGAAGATGTGCTCCATTTGTGTCTTCTTGGCCCCTTGTCAAATATGAGATGGCTGAAATTGTATGTGCTCAGATTTGGATCTTCGTTTTTGTTCCATTGGTCAACAGTCTGTTTTTTGTGCCAGTACCAGGCTGTTTTTTTACAACAATAGCCCGTAGTTATAGTTTGAATTCTGGTATGGAGATCCCCCCCGTAGCTCTTTTTGCTCAGGGTTGTTTTGGCTATTCGGGGTCTTTGTTTTTACAAATGAATTTAAGGACTTTTTTTTGTCCAAGCCTGTGAAGAAACTCTGGGAATTTTGATTGGAACTGTGTAAATCTATACAAGTGTTTCAGTGGAATGGAGCATTTTTTACAATGTTAATTTTCCCCAATCCATGAGCATGGGAGTTTTTTGTCCATTTACTGATGTCTTCTTCAATTTCTTCTTTAAAGGTTTAAAATTTTTGTTGTAGAGATCTTTGGTGTCTTTGATTAGGTTTTTGTTCCGGTTTGTTTATTGTTGTTGAGGCTATTGTGAGTGGGAAGGTGGTGCTAGGATAGCTTTAGTGTCAACTACACACACCTGGGTTGATGAAGCCTCATTGGGGAATTAGGCTCGAGCAGTGTGGGAGGACCCAGCCCACAATGGTGGTGCCACCCTGGGCAGTTGTTGTGGTACCATATAAGAGGCGCTGGCATGAGCAGGGGAGCAAAGCCAGTGAACAAATTCCCCATGCCTTGCTGGCAGGTTCCTGCCCTCCAGGTTCTGCCCTGAGTTCCCACTTTGGCTCCCTAAGTGAGAGGAGACCTTCCGACCAGGGAATGTAAGCTGAATAAACCCTTTCCTTCCCCAAGTTGGTGTCGGTCAAGTGTTTTTTGTCCAAGCATACGAAAATCAAACTAGAACAGAAATTGGGACCAGAAGATGAGGTAATTGCTGTGAAGCCTGACCTTGTTGTTTTGGGAAGAAGTTGTGGAGGCATTGGAATTTGGGGGCTTGGAAATTCATTGAATGTCTAAAGATTGTTTTTTGTTGCTGTGGAGCTTGAGGCAGTTTTGCTTAAGGGAGTTGTAGAAGATGGAGGCCTGGCTTGGAAGTTTCTAGTTTCAAAGTGGAACAAGATCATCAAGGACTGTAACTGTGGGTTCTGGTCAGTGGGGCTGAAGAATCATACTGCAAGTAACAGAGACACAGAACCTGAAGTGGAAAGCCTGTTTTTGTACTGGGACAATTGATGCTGGTTAGCGGGGCTGAGAATCAAGCTGTAAGTAAACAGAGACCAGCAATTCATGGTGGGAAAATCTTCTGGGAAGAATTTATCGTCAGGGATCAGTACACAGAAGCTGTGTTCCAGAAGGGGCCTGAACCCCATGGTCAGTCAGAAGCAGGATGTGGGTGTTGGTGTGAAGAGTCTCCTATATGGTTCTGGTGTTGAAATTTGAGGGGGTCACAGAGAGCAGCTTGAGCTTGGCACTTATGAGGGTTCAGGAAAAGACCATTTGTGGAAAGTGCAACCTTGGTTGCAGTGGACACCCGGATTCAGGGGTCCAATAAGAGAAGCGGGAGGCTTGCCCAGAAAGGTCAGAAGTAGACCATTGGTGAAAGTGCTGCCTGTCAGTTTCAGTGGCGACGCACAGCTTTTTGGATGATGCCAGGGACCATGGTGAACACCAAGAGCAGCGGCAGGTGTGAAATGGGTCGGCCTGGGCCTTCAAGATAAGCTGTGTGTTCTCACGGACGGCAGAGTCCAGAGAGGGGGAGCTTCTGAGCCCTTTAGAGCCGCAGAAGATCATGAGTGATACCAGGTGTCCAGGCCTTGAGCTATATTGCTGGACTTAGGTTTTGTTGAGTGTGCCTGATTCTTCCCTTTGGAAAAAACAAGTACTTGTTTTTGGATTTTACAGCATCCCAAAGCTTAAGAGACTTTTAATATAGCTGAAACTTTTTAAGCGTTTGGACTTTTAAGGACGTGGGTTTTAAGGTTGACTTTGTCTTAGGTTGTGATTAATTTAACATCACCTATTGGGGGATGAAGAACTGGAAAGGTGATGGATTTGTGATGTGTTTTGTGTGTCCCAGAATTGACAAGGGGCATTTGCTGATGGTAGTTTTAGTGTCAATTGACACACCTGGGTGAGGGAAGCCGCAATTGTGGAATTGGGCTCATTGGATTGGCCTGTGGGCCACATCTGTGGAGTATATGTCCTTGAGGGTCAAGCAGTGTGGGAGGGCCCACCCACAATGAGTAGTGCCACGTCTGGGCAGGTTTGTTTGTGTACAATAAGAAGTGTGGCTGGGCATGGAGCCAGGGAGCAAGCAGTGAACAGCTTCCTCCATGGCCTGATGCGGTCTCAAGCTCCTGCCTCCAGGTTCCCTCGGCCGCCTTTAATTCCTAATGTTGGTGCTCCCTAAGTGATGACTGTTACCCAGAGATGTGAGCTGATAAAAACCCTTTCCTCCCCAATTGGTGTCAGTCAAGTGTTTTGTCACAGCAATGAAGACAAACTAGACAGAAGGTCTCTTTGAATTCTTCCTCCAGGTTGCTTCTCCCCTTGGTGAAAAGAAAGGCCGTGTGATTTTTTAAGGTTATTTGTATCCTGCCACTTTGCTGAAGCTGATAATTGTTTCTAGAAGTTTTCTGGTGGAGTTTTTTAGGCATCCCCTAAGAAACAATCATATCATCATACAAATAGGGATAGTTTGGCCTCCTCTTTTTCCAATTAGTACTCCTTTATTTCCCTTTCTTGTCTTCAGTTCTAGCAAGGGTTCAAGCACTATATTGAAAACGCAGTGACAGGGTGCAGACTGCCGGAGTTCCTACTTTTAAAGTTATTTTTCTGTCATTCCCCATTTAAGTATGATATTGGCTGATGGTGTTGCTCTTATTAATGGCCTTTTTATTACATAGAATATCCCTCAATCCAATTCCTTCTAGGACTTTAAGCAGGAAGGATACCTGATTTTTTCAAAGGCTTTTCAGCATCAATGGAGATGATGTAGAGGTGTTTCTGTCTTTCATTCATTTAAATGTTTTTGATGTATGTTTATTTATTTTTGTATGTTGAACCATCCTCTGCAATCTCTGGTGATGAATCCAACTTGGTCATGATGGATGATCTTCTGTTGTGGGTCTGTATGCGATTTGCCAGTATCCTGTTTAAATTTTGGCATCTGTCCTCATTAGGGAGATAGGGTCTATAATTCCCCTATTTAAGGGGTAACTATCTTTGGCCTGTTTTGGTAATAGAGTGATGCTGGTCTTCATAGAAGGAATGTGGGAGATCCTCTGATTGTATCCTTCAAATATTCCAGTTAATAATGGTTGGGCAGGTCTTTGTTGATAATTGTTGTTTTTATCAATTCTGCCTGTAAACCATCTGGGCCGGGCTTTTTAGTTTGGGAGGTTTCTTATGAATCTTCAATGTTCTCATGTATTATGGTGCTCTTGAGCTGTGGATCTTCTCTGATTGAGCTTTGGTGATTCCCGGAGTTCAGATATTCATCCATTTAAATGCTAGGTTTTCAAACTTGTAGAGTAATATGTTATGTTGAGTATTCCGTATGATTTTCTGGATCTTTTTTCCTTGTCCTGTTGGGTATTTCCCTTTATCATCACAGATTGTATTGATTTGGAGTTGTTCCACTCTTCTTTTAGTTAACTGGGGCTAGATGTTCTGTCTTATGTTTTATTCTTCAAAGAACCACTTTTGGATTCATGGATTTTTTTTGTATTGTTTTCCTTTGTTTCTATTTCATTGTTTCTGCTCTGTTTTTTGTTATTTTCGTCGTATGTGTACATTTTAAGGTTCATCTGTTGTTGCCACTCCAAAGCTTTTTAGCTGCTAATTTTAGATCATTCACTTTGTGCTGCTTTCTGTTTTTCAATAGTAGGCACACAGGGCTATAAACATTCCTCTTAGGACTGCTTTTAAGGTATCCCATCAAGGTTTGTTGTGTTTTATTGTCATTGTCGTCAGTTCCAGGAATGCCTTTTATTTCTTCTCTTGATCGTCTTTCCTTGACCCTTCATTATTCAAGAGTGTGTTGTTTAAGTCTCCATGGTTCTTTTAGGCAGAGGGGCTTGTCCCTGGTGGTTTGATGTGTTGAGCTTTATTGCACTGTGGTCTGACAGAAATGGATTTATTTTCAATCTTTTTGTACTTGTTGAGGTTTCTTCTGTATCCCAGTATGTGGTCAATTTTGAGAATGTTCCATGGTGCATGAGTAGACAGTGATTCTCTGGGTAAGGTGGAATATGTCAGTAGAGGTCTAGAGTCCTTGGTGTACGTAGCATATCAATGTTCAGGTTTCCTCCGCTGCTTTTATTCTTGTCCGGTGACCTATTTCAAGGACCAGTGGGGTATTGAAGTCCCTATTAGTGTGTACTGGGGTGTTAGTGTGTGACTATGTGTCCTGGAGAATTGTCTTTTAAAGTTTGGTGCAACCAGAGTTGGGCATAATATTCATAATGGTGAAACTTCTTGGTGAATTGTTCCTTTTGATAAAAATGTAAGGCCCTTCTTTGTCTCTTGCTGATTTTCTTTTACTTTGAAGTCGTAATTATTTTGTCTTGATATTATAAAAAGCAACACCTGCTCTCTGTTTTGGAATTTGCTTGGAATATTTTTTTTGCCCATCCTTTCACTTTAAAGGTGGTGCCTTCCTGAAAAAAAAAAAGGTAAAGATGCGTTTCTTTGACAGCATATACTGATCTATGATTCCATTGCCTAACAATGGGATTCACACTTTCTAAACCATCTCCCAGTCTTTCTGTTATTTGGGGAATTTAGCTCTATTAAATTAAGGTTGATGTTTGATAGGTTTGTGTTGCTTCCTTTTGCCTTGTTATCCATTTGCAGTTTGGTCTGAGGTTTCTACTTCTACTTTACATATATGCTTTTATGATTTCTCTTGTCTTCTCAGGTGCCTGGGGGTGTTGCTCACGATTCTTTTCCTCCTTTTGAATTGCTTCAAGTATGCTCGTGAAGGCATTGGTTTTCCGGACATGTATTCTTTTTTTTATTTTGTTTTCTTGTTTTTGGGTTTTTGGGGGGTTTTTTTTTATGTTTTTTTTTTTTTTTTTTTTTTGTGGTCTTTTTTTTTTTCCGGTCGTAGCCCCAGCTGTCCTAGAACTCACTCTGGAAGACACAGGCTGCCTTGAACTCAAATATCACCTGCTTTCTGCCTCCCGAGTGGTAGAAGTAAAGGTGTGTGCCAACATGCCTGCCTGGGACATGTATGTCTTTCAAGTTGTTTATGTCATGGAAGTGTTTTTCCTCTTCGTGTCATTATAATCAACATTTTTTCTGGTATAGTATCGGGTTGGCATCTTATTGTCCCTTAACACTGGGATTCTTTGCTTCCAGGATCTTCTTCTGCTTTCATAGTTTTGCAAATTGAGTAGTCAGTTTTTATTCCTGATAGATTTTCCCTTATAGGTCACTTTTTTTTTGTGGTTTTAAGGATGTTTGTGTTTTGTTTGGGGTGTCTAGCATTTTTAACTAAGATATGGCATGGAAAATTTCTTTTCTCATCTTGCTGGTTTGTAGTTCAGTGTGCTTTGTATTGGTAATTGGTTTGTACCTTTTTAGTTTGGGGGAAGTTTTCATCTATTATTCTGTTGAAGATCTATCAATACCATTCTCTAGGATCTTCTCCTTTCTCTATTCCTGATGATGGTGGAGGTTTGATTTTTCATAGTGTCCCCCACACCTATCCTGGTTGTTCCACTTTTGTCCTATTTTTTAAATTTTTCATAATCTTCCTTGAGGTTTTTGTAGTTGTTCCGGTGTTATCTCGGCCAGGTCTGATATGCTTTTCTGCTTTTCCTCCTTCGGCTTCTGAGGGTCTGTTTCCATTCCCTTTACCTGTGATGGGATGAGTGTTTGATTCCTTTTCATTTTCCTCCTTTCGGATCTTTAGTAGTTCTACTTCTTTTTGGAGCTTCTCAATCTCTTCCTGTAGCTCTTTGTGTTGGCAGGTCTTACCCGTCTTGACTACTTCCAGCATACTAAGCCAAATGTTTGGGAGGAGCCTGCTTCCAAAGCGCAAGGGCTCTGTGCAATGACTACTTTATCCGCTGATGTTGGGCACGGAGCTACACATAATCAGAGCATAATTATAATCCCCTCACATAGAAATAGGCCAAACCCTGCCACCCCTGCCTATTTTTGAAGTGTGAGGCGGCAGAGTAATCCAGGAGGCCAGTCCTTCAGCAAGGGAGCTCCACTTATGGTCGATTTCACGGTGACTAATGCCATCGAAGTTGGTTCATAAGCTGTCAAATTCTCCAGTCAATTACCTAAAAGATATCTAGACAATTATTAGACAAATTTGCTGCCCTTGTGAAGTTTGATATTGGATGCTGGTCACACATAGGCCAAATATTTCACTCACAGCCAAGCTGGGCTAGCTGCCAGATTTCAAATGTGTAGAAGTATTCCAAAAGGTAAAAGGCCGTAAATTGCCCAGCGTACTCCCCGTGACTGCAAGCTGTCCAAGGGGGCAAAGCTGTTTCCTTCCCTCCGGCCAGTAAGAAGGGTGACCAATTTAGGTTGCAGCCAACACTTTTTTCCCTTCCTCTATATAATACAGATTACATGAAAGGCAGACAAATCCACAATTTATGGAAAGCATAACAGAGCATTGTGTGCATGGAAGATTTTTAGTTTCTAATACTAGTAGTACAAGTCACAGAGCATATTTTTAAACTTACTTGCAGGTTCATTAATATGGTTATGTTTTGTAACTCTGGAATAAAATGGGTAGCTGTTTTTAAGCTCTACGGACAATTAATTGAAATACTTCTGGTTAAGCATTGAATTTGAAAAAAAGAGAAAATCAAATGGTTTATTGTTGTTTTTTTTATGTTTTGTTTGTAGCATTTATCAACACACATTCGCTTATCAGTATACTCATATATAACCTTTTAATGAAGTTTTGTACAATAGAAACTTCTCAGCAGTCAAAATTTAAGACTGTAAAAAAATACATGCAAAACATACTTTTCTGAAAACACTTAACTTTGAACAAACACACAAACTACACAACCGCAGAATGAAAACAGCATTTCAACTCCACCAAAGTAGTCATAGTAAAAATCAATGGGGGATGGGAGAGCTATCCGGACCTGTTTACTTTCAGTTTATTAACCTTTTCTTTTCTTTTTCGCTGGGCGAGGCGAAAGGTTCATTTTGTACTGGGCTGCGTTCCTCCTCTATTCCTCCTCCTCAGATGGTGTATTCCTCATTAGAATCTGAATCATTAATGTCAGGGCTTGTAGGTCTCTAAATGGGTAAAAGGTACCTTTATTAATAATTCGCTAGCATCCTCTTTTTTTTGAATGGTATCTAACCTTTCACTCCGTTCGGTTTCTGACATGCTTTCCTGAAGGTCTGCAAAGGCTTGTTGTCCTTCCCTAATTTCTTCTTTACAGTTTTGATCGTCCCAGGAAGAGAGAGTGAACAATGGTACAAGGACAATTACAACAGCCAATAAAATAATTAGGCAAGCTTCCAATCCCTCTAGATCGTCAGAGAAAAGCATATCTCTCAGAACTAACTTTAAAATTACAACCTGAGCGCAGTTCTGAATCCACTTCGGAAGTCGAAGGGTCCTCTCGGCGCCAGTGACGATGTCAGGTTCCCGGGCCCGGGCTCTCGGCACCACTTGTCACAGTCCCGGGTCTTCGGCACCACTTGTCACGTGCTGTAGTCTCGCCGGCAAGAACTTCACATGGACAACAGGATTCTTTTGTAGCAGTATTTATTGTGTACAGCTCTTTTGTGAGAAGGACCCCGAAATGGGGCAGAAGCACTGCTTATATACCAGTCTAGAGGGTTCGTGTATGCTCTGGATTGGTGCAGTGCCCTGATGCTTCATTAGCATGCCCAAGGCACGGGCTCAGAGAGTAGTAGTCATGCGCAGTTTCTCCAATGCAAAGGCAACGGCGGGAAACGGCTTGTAGTGACTCAGGAAGTCGGCGCCATCTTTAGGGCGCAGTGCGGCACACATTGTTTGTGTGGTAGGCTGCCAACACTAAATCACTCTTCCTTTCCTGTTCTGAGAGATCTCCTAATCCACTAGATACTCCCTCCTCAATTCTCCATCACCCGAGTCAGACCCAAACCCAAGACCACTTCCAGCTGGGAGGGGGGAAGGGCGACCTGCCTGGCCTAGGGCTCCCGTCTAGCCCCACCAGCCACCAGTCCCTCTGCCACAAACCAGCAAATCAATTGTCCAGCACCCCAAGAGTCAATCTGTCCTAAGCTTTTACCTGCCTGGAGCAGTGTCTGGACCTAGCAGGTCCAGAACCTGAGCCCGAACACAGGACTTCACTCCAGCACCTGAGTCAGACCCAAACCCAGGACCGCTTCCAGCTGCGAGGGGGGAACTGCAACCTACTGGGCCTAGGGCTCTGATCTAGCCCCACCAGCCACCAGTCCCTCTGCCACAAACCAGCAAATCAATTGTCCAGCACCCTGAGAGTCAATCTATCTTAAGCTTTTACCTGCCTGGAGCAGTGTCTCCAGGTGATCCTAACAGGTCCGGGACCTGAGCCCAAACACACAACCTCACTTCAGCACCTGAGTCAGACCCAAACCCTGTATTCGGACATTTTGTTCCCAGTTGGTGGTGTTGTTTTGGTAGGTCTTAGAAGGTGTGAATCTTGTAGTTCTTTAAATATGTTCCCAATTGTGTTTCTGATATCTGTGTCCTGGGCCATCCCTAGGGGGATCCCACTGTAGGAATCTTCTATAGGGTTGGTAGAGCTTGATGCAGGATTATTCTGCCCCTTTTCTGTGTTGTCTCTTCTTTGTGTTCCTGGCATATGGGCTTCTCTTTGCCTGTATTCCTATGTAAGTCTTAAATGCCTCTTCACTGTGTTGAAGGCTTGCTTTGCTTGCCTCCTTCAGATGCCTTCATAATCCCAGTTGGTGGGGGCGAAGGAGGGCTTTTTAGCCCACGCCCCCAGGAACCTGCGCTTGCCTCAGCTGGTCTCGGGAGATCTCAGATCTCAAGACTCACACAACACTACCTTTTATACCAGTTGGGAGGATAACTCCGTCCCCACAGCCACAAAAGCCAATTAAGCCAAAGACAACTGGATTAATGGATTAACTATATTAGGTCAAGCAGCAGTCAGCCTTGCTGAAGCACCCAGCTGCTGCCTACCTACCTGCACTTGCCTCAGCTGGTCTCCAGGAATATTTATTCTTTCTTGATTTCTTTGACCCATTCATCAATTAGGAGTATGTTGTTTAATCTCTATTAGTACATGCAGTTACTAGAATTTCTTTTGATATTGATTTTAAGCTTTACTTTGTTGTGTTCTAATAGAATACACAGAATTCTTTCTTTTTTTTTTTTTTTTTTTTTTTTTTTTTTTTAGGTTTGTTTTGTGCCCCAATATGTGGTCTATTTTAGAGAAACCTCTATGGTCTCTGAGTAAAATATGTATTCTTTGGTCCTTTTGTAGAATATTCTGTAGATGCCTGTTAGGTTCATTGATGTATGATATTTATTTCAGATGTCTCTCTGCTTTTTCTTTGTCTAGATGACCTGCGTATTTGAGAAAGTGGGGTATCAAAGTTACCTGTGTTGGGTTAATCTGCATCTTGAAGTCTAGTAATTACTCTTTTTATGAAACTTGATGCACTGGAGTCTGGTGCATGTGTTCTTGATTGTAGCATCTCCTTGGGTGATTGTTCCCTTGATCAGAATTAAGTGACCTTTTTTATATCTTCTGATTAATTTTAGTTTGAAGTCTACTTTGTCATATATTAGAATAGCAACATCTGCTTATTTCTTAGAGCTATTGGCTTGGAATATTTTTTTTCTACCCTTTCACCCTATGATGGTGCCTATCCTCGAAGGTAAGATGAGTGTATTAGTAGCTTTTCTGTTACTGTGATAAAACCATGACCAAGGGAACTTATAAAAGGAAGAGTTTATTTGAGCTTACAATTGACAGTTCCAGGGAATTAAGAGTCCATTGTGGTGGGGAGGCATGGTGGCAGGATCTACAGCAGAAAGCTAGGGTTCACATCTTCCAGCGAGCACAGGAAGCCAAGAGAGAGACACTGGAGAATGCAAGTCTTGTTAAACTCACTAAGCCTGCCCCCAGTGACCTACTTCCTCCAGCATAGCCACACCTTCTAAGATCTCCCAAAACAGCATGACCAACTGGGGACAAAATGTCTGAATGCTTGAAGCCTATGGGGGGGACATTCTCATTCAAACCACCACATTCCACTCCCTGGCCCCCATAGGCTCATAACCATATAAAATGCAAAATGCATTTAGTCCAACCTTAAAAGTCCCCATACTCTTTACCAGTCTCAATTCTAGTCAAAAGTCTACAGTGTCTTCTGAGACCCAGGCCAATCTCTTAACTGTAAGCTCCTGTAAAATCAAAAGACAAATTACATACTCCCAACATACAGTGGAGCAGAATACACATTACCATTCCAAAAGGGGGGAAATAGAGGCATAGTGAGGAAATACTGGACCAAAACAAGACCAAAAACCAGGAGGGTAAACACCAAGTCCAATAGCTCCATGTGCAACTTCTGGGACTTTACTTCCAAAGGGCTTAGACAGTTCAGCTCTTCCAGCTTTGTGTACAACATAGATCTCTTTCTTAGGCTGGTACCACTCCCTGTATGCAGCTCTCCTTGGCAGATACCTCACAGCTCTGGCATCTCAAATGTCTTCTTTGGGTCTCCACTGCCAAACAGGCTTCACCTTCACAGCTTCACACAATGGCCTATCAGGGCCTTCTTTATTCAGGGATGCCCACGCTGCACTCTGCCTGACCTCTGCAGCTCTCTGAAACCTCAAAGCAAGAACTAACACCCCCTTTACTCTTGCATCCTTCATGCTTCTAAAGCCAGCACCCTGTGAATGAAACTACCGAGTTTGGCTGCAAGTTTGGATGGACCTTGGCCTATTTCAACCACATTTGCAGCTTTTCTCTGCCCTGGACTTTTTGGAGTAGAAAACCTGTTCAGTATTTTCTTTTCAAAAGTTGGAGGCTTAGCTGGGTGTGGTCTTTCCCTGAAGGTACTGTTTCTATTGTTTACTTGTAAATCTGGAGGCCTCTCCTTAATCACTTTAATGTCACTTTTTTATTGTTTACTTGTAAATAGCTAGGCCTCTCCTTAATCACTTTAATCTCCTTATCAATGGGATCCTCCCCTTCACAGGCCCTGGCTCCAACTTTAATCACCCTAGTGCACTTTTCCAATTCAAACTGTACATTCTGCATTTCTTTCTGCCCCATTTGCTCTTTTTCACTGTAGATCTGTATAATATTCACCATTAATAGCCATGCCATCATTTCTATGTTAGGCTGTCTTGAAATATCCTCCACCAAAGAAATTGGTCCATTGTTTTTCAACTTAGCCTCAGGCAAGCATTTGGGCTGTGGGCAAACTCCAGCCAGACTCTGACAAAATATCCCAGTTGCTGATTAAGAGTTTATTTTCCCCTGGAAATACATTTTTCTCAGCATTGCTTTCTTCTATTTCTTCTAGGCTTCTACTAGAATGGCCCATTAAGTTCTGCTTACAGAAGTCAACAGCTTTTCTAGCCCAAAGTTCCAAAGTCTTCCACATTTCTCCAAACACCCACATGGTCAGGTTCTTCACAGCCAACAGCCCACTCTCTGGTACCAAAAACTGTATTAGTCACTTGTTTGTTGCTATGATAAAACCATGACCAAGGGAACTTATAAAGGAAGAGTTTATTTGTGCTTACAATTGATGGTTCCAGGGAATTAAGAGTCCATTGTGGTGGGGAGGCATGGTGGCACGAGCTACAGCAGAAATCCAAGGTTCACATCTTCCAGTCAGCACAGGAAGCCAAGAGAGAGGCACTGGAGACTACAAGGCTTGTTGAACTCACTAAGCCTGCCCCCAATGACCTACTTCCTCAGCATGGCCACACCTTCTAAGAACTACCAAAACAGTACCAACAACTGTAGACAAAATGTCTGAACACTTGAAGCCTATGGGGGACATTCTCATTCAAACTACCACAATGAGTTTCTTGTAGACAACATTTTTTTTTCAAGACAAGGTCTCCCTGTAGCCCCAGCTTCCCTGGAACTCACTATGTAGGCCAGGCTGGTCTTGAACTCACAGAGATCCACCCATCTCTGCCTCTGGAGTGCTAGGATTAGAGGCATGTGCCACCACACCCAGAAGATTTTATTTCTTAATCCATTCAAGTAGCCAGTGTCTTTTGACTGGGGAGTTGAGGCCACTGATACTTAAATTTATTGTTGAAAGATGTGAGCCAGGTGTAGTGGTGCATGCCTTTAATCCCAGCACTTGGGAGGCAGAAGCAGGCAGATGTCTGTGATTTCAAGGCTAGCCTGGTCTACATAGTGAGTTTCAGGTCAGCTAGTGCTGAAGGGAGACCCTGTCTCAAAAAGATCCCCTACAAATAAATATGTATATTAGTTACTGTCATTTTACTTTCTTCCTGTGTTTCTAGTCCTCTGTTATAATTTAATATTAATACCTTCATTTGTTTTCTTTCTATACCCTTGGGTATATTCATTCCTTTCCTCAGTCCTTTCTATTGCTTATTCTCTATTGGGCTGAGTTAGTGGACATAAATTCTTTCAGTCTCTTTGTATCATGGAGGATTTTTCTTTCTCCTTCAACTATGATAGACAGTTTTTCTGGGTAAGGTATTCTGGGTTAATCATTTAGAACCTTTACATTCCTCCAGGGTCTTCTGGCTTTCATAGTTTGCATCAAAAAGTCAGCTGTAATTCCAGTGGGTTTTCCTTTATATGTAACTTGTTTTTCTCTTGCAGTTCTGTACATCTACTGTTTTTACTGTGATATGCAGAGGATAATTTCTGTTCTGTTCATGTCTATTTGGTGTTGTGTGTGCTTCTTGTATCTGCATGGGTATGTCTTTCCTTAATTTAGGGGACTTTTACTCTATAAGCCATCTGATCAATGGCATTGACCTGACATTTTGTTCGCTGTGCCTATAATGTGTAGATTTGTTTTTTTCATTGTGTCCCATAGCATATTAATTCCTGTGATATTTTAAAAATTTCATATTCTGCTGGGCGTGGTGGTGCACGCCTTTAATCCTAGCACTCAGGAGGCAGAGGCAGGCGGATCTTTGTGAGTTCAAAGCCAGCCTGGTCTACAGAGCGAGTTTCAGGACAGCTGGGGCTACAGGGAAACCCTGTCTCAAAAATACCAAAAAGAAAAAAAAAATTCATATTCTTTGCTTGAGCAGTCTATTCTGTTTTCCATTTGATTTATTCTGCTTATGAGAGTTTCTCTTATTGTCATTTGCAATTACATTTTCATTTCAGCTTGAGTTTTCTTCAATATTCCTCTTTCCTTCTTTTTTTTTTTTTTCCTTGAGACAGTGTCTCCTTATAGCCCCACCTGTCCTGGAACTCACTCTGTAGACCACGCTGGACTTGAACTCATAGAGACCTGCCTGCCTCTGCCTCCCGAGTGCTAGGATTAAAGATGTGTGCCACCAAGCCTGGCTTAAAGATGGTTCTTAGCCACCATGTGGGTGCTGGGAATTGAACAAGGGTCCTGTGTAAAAGTAGTCAGTGCTCTTATCCGCTGAGCCATCTCTCCAGTTCCCAATATTTCTCTCTTTCAAAGCATGAATTGTCCTTGCCATTTTTTTTAACTGTATATTTGTATTTTCTTTTTTTTTATTTTTTTTTATTAATTATATTTATTTCCGTATGTGTATGAATGTACTGTCTGCATGCAGGTCTGTGCACCCGTGTCGTGCAATGCCGCGGAGGTCAGAAGAGGGTCTCAGATTCCCCTGGAACTGGAGTTCTCCTGGAATTGGAGTTTCAAACGGTTCTCGGCCGCCATGTGGGTGCTGGGGATCGAACCCGGGTCCTCTGTAAGAGCGGTCGGCGCTCTTAACCGCTAGGCCATCTCTCCAGCCCCATGTATATTTGTATTTTCTTGAGCTTCAGTCAAGAGCTAATTTCTATTCTGTTTGGGTTCTTTAGTTGTGTGTTCTTTAAAATTCATGAATTATTTGATGTTTATGATTGTTAAATTCTGTATCCTGGGGTTCTTCTGGGTAGTTCCCATTGTAGTATACTTCTATGGGACTGGTGGAATGTGAAGCAAAACTATTATCTTGGGTTTTTTTTTTTTTTTTTTTTTTTTTTGTTTTTTTTTGTGTTTTTTTTTTTTCGTATTGTGTTTTTGCATCGTGACTTCTTTTGTTGATTTTGTGTCTGGTATGAAATTCTAGCATATCTTTGTTGACTTGAAGTTTGGTTCTGCTTTGATTGTTGAACTTTGGTTGCTTTCTGTTCCGGTATAAATAGTTGGTTTGTGTTTCAGTTTCTCACTTTTGATTTTTTTTTTTTTTTATTGGAGAGTTGGGATGGTTCCAGGCTGGTCTAACATGTGAGGTGAGCAATCAGTTAGGACATGAGAGTGAAGATGGAGAGCAAGGTGAATTGGTTTTAGTTAGCTGACCAGGCTAGTCTGGAGCTGGAGCAGAGGTTTTCAGGCATAGTTCTGGAGCCAGAAGATGGCAATCAAGTTGGAGGATATCAGCAAGGTGTTTCAGAGGCCAGCAGCAGCTGGTTCTTGGCCAGGCTAGTTGGGAACTCACTGGCTGCAGGAACTGGCATAGTCCCTGAGCAGGAAGATGCTGAGTGGATGGGTTCTGCATAACTAAGCAGATTAGATGGGAGCCCAGGAGCAGTGAGACCCTGGGTTGTATAATAAAGCAAAGACTTAGAAACTACCTTACTTGCAAAGAAGAGATTATTCATCATTAGAATCAATCTTGCCCATTTCTGAGAAATGCCATAATGTGGGGCCTGAAAAATTCCATGATGGCTGAGATGTAAGCTAGCTGGCTTCTTACCCCATAGCCTAGAAGGTCAGAAGGATCCATTTAGATGTACCAGTGCTTCAGAGACCATCTATGCTTCCTCCCACTCCCTGCCTCATTGAGGCAGGGCAGTTGTGCTATAGCCAAGCTCAGCAGCCACTATAAGGGTCACTGAGGAGGCTGGTGACCTGGGGGGCAGGAACCCCACAGCTGAGGACCCCACACCATAAGATAGCCATTTCAGTTTATTATAAATCCTCATTCCAAGGAAGACAGTGAGAGGGCCTCACTGTGAGTCTGTCACTTGGGTGACACAAGATGCTACCAACATTTCTTTCTTTACACTCTAGTTTGTTCTCTAGAGAATTGCAGGAGCAAGCCATGTATGAGTGAAATTAGAGGCTAAAAATTAGAAGCAAAAAGGTTAAATGGCCCAAAGTCACATAGTAGTTGTGTTTCTGTCACACATTATTTTTACTACAGTCTACAGTGCATCTGAATCATACTGACCCAAGGATTTATTTTAAATACCAATGTACCCACACCAAAGAAAAGAAAGATAAAGTCGGAAGGCAAGTTTTTAGTACCTATGAGGATTCTAGCTGTCAGTGGCTTTGAGAATGACTCACTGGGAATGAAATTACAGTATTTTCTTCTGAAAAAGACCCAATAAAGGGCTGGAGAGATGGCTTAGCAATTAAGAGTATGGGCTGTTAAGGTTCAAGTAGCAGCACCCACATGGTGGCTAACAGCTGTCTGTAGCTCCAATTCTAGGGGATCTGATTCTTCTGACCTCTGCTGGCATCACGACACAGGTGCACTTACTTATATGTATGAGTATATTGCATGCAGGCAACATACTCATACACATAAAACATAATAGAAAAAGACCTGATAAATATTGTAAAATTATGAACCAATGAAAGAATAAAATGTATGAGACGAATTACTAGAACAACCACAAAGTTTTTATTACTTTGTTCAAAATATCTTGGTATTATTTTAAAATTTTATTTATTATTTTTTATGTGTATGAGTGTACTGTCTGCATGTAGGTTGGTGTACCCATATCATGCAATGCTGTGGAGGTCAGAAGAGGGTATCAGATTCCTCTGGAACTGGAATTAAAGATGGTTCTTAGCTGCCATGTGGGTGCCGGGAATTGAACCTGGATCCTCTGCAAGAGCAGTTAGTGCTCTTAACCACTGAGCCATCTCTCCAGCCCTGGTATGATTTTTTAAAGGTAAGGTTGACAGCCTACCTTACTGTTAGCCAGGAGAGATTCTGGAATAGTCTGGGTGATGGACTTGGGTCATATAAGAATCACCAACATAATCCAAAGCTTCTGGAGAAAGTTGTTTCCTACAAGTGACATAGATACCTTCCTTACCTTTATTTTCATAGGACATTTCTGCAATTTGCACGTCCAGTTTCTTTGAAGTTCTGCTATACAATATAAACGATGGCCCTCTTTGCTAAAGCAACCATGTGTTTGTCCTACATTGTGAAAGACTCTTAATTGGCTTGAGTTGTGGCAACAGGTCACAGTTCTGGGGCTGGAACATAATAAGACCAAGTGGCTGCAGTTTCTGGCGAGGGTTCTCTTCTAGTCTTTCAAGTGGCTGCCCCTTGCAGTGTCTTCACATGGAAGATGGAGTAGGCCCTGCTCTCTCTTTTTATTGTAAGAGCACCAGCCAAGTCACAGTATGCTTCCTGATAACCTCAATTAACCTTCATCACCTCCTTACCGCTAAACAATTACATCGAGGGTCAGGACTTCAGGATATAAATGTGGGGGGACACAGTTCAGTCCACAGCACAAACTAAAGTACTAGGGATATGAAATTCCATTTTGAGAAGTTCTTCAAATGAATCAAGATTATCTTCTGCATGCCTGGATAATTTCCTGAGGATAAAATTTTGTCTATGTGGGCTGATTTGATATTTTCCTAAGCTCCAAGTCCATGCATTATAATTTCATCTTTCTCTAATATATTTATGTATGAAATTTTCATTTTCATGACAAAATAAATTTCATTATGACCCAGACTTCTCCCAATAAAGTTTCCTGGGGAAAGGTTTGGGGTTTCCAGGTAAACAAATACCTCTGCATGGTTCTTTTTTAATAAGATGATTTCTTTTTTTTTCTGTATGAGTTCTTTTAGACTCAGAATTCTAAAGGCATTTTATTTGCCTGTGACTCCTGTTTTTTTTTTTTTAAATAAACATATCATCAGTAAAAGGTATGCTGAAAAAAGAAGTCTTTCAAATTCCTGCTTGAGTATTCTGAGAGTAGTTAATTTCTAAGTGAAACCATGGGTACTTCCTTTTTAAGGTTGAGTGCTGTACATGAACCTATGAACCTAGAATAAACTAAAAAGTACCTTTCTGGTTAATACTTTAGATATTGATGTACAAAATACACTGAAGATCTATTTTTTAATGTTGTGGCATTGGGAAATTCCATACAGTAAAAAAAAAAAGAAGTGTCTTAACTTTGCTGTAAGAGTTTAAAGGGGTGAAGGTGTTTGTCCAACTTGTATTGTTACTTAAAGATAACTAAAAATGAATTCTCATCAGTGAGAACATTGTAGTGGCTCAGCAGTGTTCTTTGTGAACAGTAATTATAACTAAGGGTTGGAAACCTCAATAAATAAGAAATCAGAGACTTTTATACATTATGGTAGGCAAGGCCACTTGAAGTAGCCATGCTACTTCAAAGTGATTCCAAGAATAAGGTGCACCAAGTACTTGCAAACTGCAATATAATCATACTAAGAGTTAAGGCCAGATTCAAAAAGAAACAGAAGTTGGAATTATATCTAGAAGTGCCAGTATATAGGCTTTTACTTACAAGTATAGTAGTTTTATGTTATTTACTCACTAATAAAAAAGAATAGGATGATTATTATCACACTTTATGGACTTGAAAAATATTTTAAAATTACATTTTATATGTCTGTGTGTGTAAAACTATGCATTTGGGTACACAGATGGAGGTCACAGGACAACTTGTAGGAGTTGGTTCTCTCCTACTAACATGTGAGACCTGGGTACTGAACTCAGGTTACCAGGTTTGGTGGCAAGTGCCTTTATCTGCTGAGCAATGTCACCAGTCCTAGACTTCTTCCTCACAAGTAACTATAAGAAAGTAATTTGGTTTTTTTTTTTTACTTATTAAGTTTAACACATACAACAAACAGTTTTATAATGTCAGAAAGACATAAACATATCTTCAATAGGCATATTTTTAAAAATTTAATACATTGGGCTGGAGAGATGGCTTACTGTTTAAGAGAACTGGCTGCTCTTGCAGAAAATGGGGTTTGAATCCCAGCACCCACATGGCAGCTGCTAACAACATTCTGGAACTCCAGTTCTAGGGGATCTTCTGACCTCCATGGGCATTGCATAACCTGGGTGCACTTGTATGCATGCAGGCAATACACTCATACACATAAAATAAAAATAATTAAATATATATATATATATATATATATATATATATATATATCAGTGGGCAAAGGTACTTGTGACATAAATCTGGAGACCTGACTTTGATACTTGGAAGCCATGTAAAGGATGGAGAGAGCCCGCTCCATAAAGTTGTCCTTTGACCTCCATTTATGTGGCATTATATACATTATGTATGTATATACACAATATCAAATAAAAGTTTAAAATTTTAAAAATACAATAGACAAGATCGGGCATGTTCAGGGTGGTATGGCTGTAGACTCGCATGCCTTTAATCCTAGCACTCAGGAGACAGAGGCAGCCAGATCTTTGTGAGTTCAAGGCCAGCCTGGTCTACAGAGTGAGTTCCAGGACACTGGGGCTACAGGGAGACCCTGTCTCAAAAAGACAAAATAATACAATAGACTTTTAAAGAGCAGCTTTTGATTTACAAAAACATATTTAATATGGATTTCTCATATACTTCATATCCAGTTTCTTCTAATACTAACATCTTGATGTTAGCATGGTTGTGTCTGCTATCAATAATGAACCAGTATTCACACATAATTCTGATTCCCTTTGTATAACCTAAAGAGCTTCTCATGTTATCAGATATTTAGTTGTCATTTTCTTTGGCTGGGATATTTTCTCAGATTTCTGGTTTTGACTTTGTTTTAAAGAGTTCTGGTGAGTATTCTGTAGGATGCTCTTCTGTTGTCTGATCTTTGTTCTACCATTAGTCTGGGGCTGTGGGTTTGGGGGAAGAAATCCACAGAAGTGCGGTCAGATTATATGGACATTACCAGCAACATGATTTGCCACAAGTTCAGGCCACATAGTAAGTTGATGTCCATGGCTAAACATTCTGTTTTGACCAGTGTCCAGCAGCAAACTAAAAGCAGAGTGGCCTCTACCGAGAGTGCGGGGCTTTATTCCAAATCCTGAGTCTGTATTGTGACTCAGCTCTACATGCCTGCCACAGTCCAAACAACATTTAAATCTGCCATCACCAAGTCAAGCACAACCGGATCTGCTGGATCATATGCCCAAGTGGCACAGCAACTTGCAACTAGTCTAGACCTGTCTTCTCTTCTTGCACTGAGCGTAGAGCTCCCCGACACCCTTGTTTTTTATCTGTAGGAAGAACCAGATGGAACAATTTGTCTTTCATCTTAGAAGTGACATCAGAGTGCACAGAGCTTATATCAGGGACCACCTGATCTTCTCGGGACTGCCTGAAGCACAGGTAAATGGATGGAACTAGGAGATATTATGTTAAGTGAAGTAACACAGTCCCAGAAAAAACAAACGATGAACAATATCCCTCATCTGTGAACGCTAGCACCAATTACCTAATTGTAAGTATTTCTTGTGCAGGGCCCCTTGAGCTTTTGTCCAAGGAGTTGGGAGTGATGCATATTGGAAAGAACACCACCACCACCACCACCACCAACAACAACAACAACAGAAAAGACTGCGTCAAAGAATTGACTGAAACTTCTGCTCAAAACAGTCAACTTCTACATCGAGAATTTTGAGAAAGACTGAGAAAAAGATGAAAAACACGTTTGGCAGAATGCATGAGCTCTGGTGGGGTGGGGGGACAGGGAGGGGGACATGGGTCTAGATTCAATTTATAACATAATCTTGTACCAAAAAATATATAAAACAATAAATAAATAAATAAATAAATAAATAAATAAATAAATAAAACTTCTCCTAAGTTAATTTCTAATAAGTTTTTAAAACTGAAAAAAAAAGAAGTGACATCTTGATGTCCTACAACATTGGCTCCCCAGCCGCCCTACAACTTCACTAAGATAGAAGAAGGCTCCTAGAGTATTGTGAAACTCCCACACTCCTGGCTTTGAAATGGTACCAACAGTTCCAGAGGGAGAGCTACTAATAAGAGAAGAAACTGCTCAGGCAGTGTAGGGCTGGGACCTAAAGAAGGTCAATCTGTCTCTTGTCCTTGACAACCAATTCAGTCTTGGCCAGAACCTGGGAGTGTTCCAGGTTCCATCAGAAATTATGTCCTGGCTCGAGGCCAGAAATGCCAAACATGCTTAGGGGCCTTGATTTGTGTTCGGGTTTCTTGTTATATTTCTCCTTTTACATAGCATGCTGGTTTTGTCGAGGTGACAATCTAGTCACCAATGTAATGGATAAGTATGGAACTCTTTGGAAGGGGAAAGAGAACACAGAGGCTGCTATGGACTAAATGGTACAAGCGAATTTATATCTGGCAGGGCAGAAAAGTTAATTTCTGGTCTTGCCACTTGAAAGCAAATTCCTTCTGCTTTGCTTTTCAACAGGCATAGAGGGAAAAATCATTTGCTAGATCAATAGCTGGCAAATTATTGACATGAGTGCAATTTGAATTACCACATAGTTGAATTTATGAGACTGATGTCATTCTAGGATCCAGCTGTGTTCTTTAGATGCTAAATATGTGGGCAGGAAAGGGCTGCCTCAGGTATTACTACCGCTGCAAGTTTCAAGGCTTCAACAGTGGCAGCAGTCTTTCTAAACCCTCCAAGAATGTGATTATTTCTGATTTACTACCTGACAAGAATTTTTTAGATTGCTCCTCTCTTTTCTAGAACATGACAATCTACTCATCAATAGATCTCTTAGCGTAAGATGCTACTGCTTTAGCTTTACTGGCCATTACAGTAACCAGGTCGCCTACTTTTTGGCAATTAAGTGCCATTTCTTGGTGGGTGGCACTTGGCAGTTCCATTCTCCTCACATAATTAGAAATCCTATTTGATAGTTGCAGTTCTACTGTGAACTCACAAATTTATTTTTTTAATTTTTTAAAATTTATTATTTTTTTATGTATATGAGTGTACTGTCTGCATATAGGTTGGTGCACCCGTGTCATGCAATGGCATGGAGGTCAGAAGAGGGCATCAGATTCTCCTGGAACCGGGAGTTAAAGACAGTTCTTAGCTGCCATGTGGGTGCTGGGAATCAAACCCAGGTCCTCTGCAAGAACAGTCGGTGCTCTTAACCGCTGAGCCATCTCTCCAGCCCCACAAATTTATTTTCTAATAGTCATGGTGAAAGTTCTGTTTTCTAGACCCTTCTGAGGTGGACATGTAGGTCTTCCGTAATAACAGCACTCCCGCATCTCGGCATCCCTAACCCTTGTATCCTTTCTGGCACTTTCACTTCCTTTTGAGTGGGCACTTCTGGGTGGATGGAGGGTATGTGAGCAATGGAGTTTCACTCAGATCCTTCTCACAGTGCATCTAGTAGGCCTCCAAACCCATCCTGTGGTTGTTTTCTAGTTTGAGACGCATAACAGAGAAAGAGCTAGTCTGTATCCATACTATTAATTTTTTAAAAAACCTTGAAGAAAAAATATTGAATCCAGACCTTTATCTGGTAGGCTTATACAAATACATTTAGCTTGATAGAAAGTAAGTCTTCCCATTATGAGCCTTGTATTAATTTCCCAGGATTACCACAACAAAGTACAACACACTATGTGGTTCATACAAAAGACATTTACTCTCCAAGTGTTAGAAGTCAGAAAACTGAAGGTTCTTTGGAATAATTCTTCCCTTACCAACTAGGTTCTTTGGAATAATTCTTCCCTTACCAACTAGGTTCTTTGGAATAATTCTTCCCTTACCAACTAGGGGTCTTGAGGAGGTTTAACTGAAGAATTAAAAGGCAGGAAAAATCTCAGACAGAGCAGAATAGGCAACAAACTTAACTAAAAGTGAAGAAATACAGAGAGAGAGAGAGAGAGAGAGAGAGAGAGAGAGAGAGAGAGAGAGAGAGAGAGAGAAACTGGGACTCTCCACAGATAGAGGGGTTACTTGGAAACCAAAAACTTCAAAGCTCCTAGAAGGGCTCGGGCCTATATTAAGTGGTTTTGGTGGTATGGGGCAGGTCTCCCTCCCCTGATTTAAAGAAGAGAGGCAACAGGTGATAGGTTACATCTCCAAGACAAGATATGCTCAGGACTGGCCTTGGTCTAATCTAAACTGGTTTGGACTGATCAGTCAGAAGGGGACCTTGCCAGTGGCAGAAAAGAAAAAGCTGCCATGTCCTTGTCTTAGACCAAGAAGCAGCAGAAGTGTTCTCTTTTTATTACTCATGAGTGGCCCTGTCTGCTTCTCAGTGATTTAGTCCCTTATACTTCCTGCCTTTTCTTAGCTTTTAGTCATTTCCAGCATTCCTTAGCTTACAGTTGCACCCTCCAATGCTGCCTTCTTTCCCACACAGCTTTCTTCCTTTTGATGTCTACATGTCTGTGTGGCCTCTCCTCTCAGAACACTAGTCATTAGCTCTAGGGCCCATTCTAAACCAATATGACCAGACCTTAATTGTATACACAATGACTCTGTCCAAGTGGTCACATAAGGTTTCAAATGGACACAAATTGGGGCAGTGGCACAGTACTTCACTCCACCCCACTTCCATATCCTTAAAATCCATAAACTTATCATAAATACCATGTTCCAGTGTGGTAACAGTTTCACAACTTGTACAGTAACATAGTGAAGGGAATAATAAATCAGATGTACTTAAAAATTACATTGGTGGAAATATCAGGTAGGTGGATTACAGCAAATCAGGACAATCTGTTCCAGGTCTCAGATGCCATCTGATGACATTCTTAGCCTTTGAACTAACTGGTGGACGTTAGGATCTGCTTGGCTTGCTCATTCCAAAACGATTTTTCCAAATAGCCTCAATGATATTAGAACACATACAGAGGTGGGCAATAAAAGGGACTAAAGACGCCCTATGGTGTGACTTGCTTCCAATTTGTAACTTTCCAGTTCTCCATAATTACATTAGTCTTAATCAGACAATTAGCCTTATAGGATGTTTAACATAGGTGTCCCCCCCCCCCAGAACTCAGTCTTGTCCTAGAATCTTTTATCTCAGATGAAAGTGATCTTTCTTTCAAAACGATCTCCTTATTATGAGCTCTCAAAGAAGAGCAAGGCCAAGCTTCTTATCAACGGGTCTCCCTGTAACCTCAGCTGGCTTGGAACTCACCATGTAGGCCAGGTTGGTTCTGATCTCACAAAGATCCACCTGCCTCTGCCACTATGCTTGGCTTTAACTTGACTTTTTTTTTTTTTTTTTTTTTTTTTTTTTGGTCTTTTTGAGACAGAATCTCCCTGTATCCCCAGTTGGCCTTGAACTCACGGAGATCCCCCCTGCCTCTGCTTCCAGAGTGCTGGGATCAAAGGCGTGTGCCACCACACCAGGCTAAACTTGACTTTTGATGACCTGATTTCCAGCTTCGTCTTTCCATAAACTCCACTGCTACCAGCTTGTTCTGTCCCTGAACCTCAAGCAGGCTCCTGAACTGCTCCTGCCACGCTATTCCTCACACTTTGGTCCTGAGTTCATGGTTTGAGCGATGGATGATGCCCGGGAAGGCTGCTCCGCCATGCTGCCCAGAGATGAAACATTCCCCAGTCAGACGCTTGCAATCTCTTATTCTTCTTAACGACAACTCCCGTATGAAGCAATACAATTAATTCAGGATTGCGGAGGGTGTTGCGCTGTGGTCACTCAGCCCAGGCCAGGGCCGTCGTGCTTCAGAGGCGGCGGCTGTAGTAACCAGTGCGGGTCCTGACATCGTCCCATCACCCGCTTTACTAGGGCAACCTTCGGGAACCGAGAGTGACAACGCGAGGAGGCCGCACTCGCTAGGCCGCAGGCGCCGCCTTCGGGCTCCGCGCTCGAACTCTGGCCGCCTGCCCCAACCTCTCACTCTGTTAGGCCACTTCAACGCCCCTGAGGAGAAACCCCTAAGTTGGCAGACTCGGATCATGCGCACTAGCCACCCGGAGCGTTTTGCCTCTGTGCCCGCGCCGGCGCAGAAACCCGTTCACAGGACGCCCCCTCCAGCCACGCCCCTCGACGCGGGTCAAAGGTTTGGGGGCGGGGCTTGATGACACACGCGGAAGCGCTCTGCCGACCCTCGGGAGGCGCTGGGCAGGGCGGCCGTGGGACCGGGACGGCGGGGCAGGCGTCGCTCGTAGAGGCGGAACGCTGTCGGCGTAGTCGCCGCATGAGACGCGGGACCATGCCCCAGCCCGGATCCTGGCCGGGCGCGGGTTGCCCCGACACGCCGGCGCGGGAGGCAGGGACCACGTCCCCGGGCCCCGGGCGAACAGACGCGCGGGAGGGCGGGAAGGTGGCGGCGGGCGCTCAGCCCCGAGCAGCGGTGCGGTGCCCGGCCGAGCAGTGAGTGAGCCGGGTCGGGCGGGTGGGCGGACGCGGGGCCTTGGACACGTTTGCCGGGGTGAACGCCGCTGTGACAGCTGCGCACCCCCAGAGTAAGGGGAAGCCCGGGGACTTGGGAAGAAACCCGGAGTCCTGTTTAATGACCTACTCCCCGCAGGTCCTTCCTCCCACCCGGCGGGGGAAGTGAGGCCGCCCCCGTCCGGGCCGCCGAGCTGCCTCGCGCAGTGCTTGCTCTAGGAAGGCAAGTCCCACCTGTTGGGCAGACTTTGGGCAAGGGCCGGCCCCTTCGCTCTGCCCTGGCCTGGCCTGGTTAGATCTCCCATCTGCTCTTTCCTTTAAACACTGAAAGGCAGTAGTGGTTTAAAGCGAGTCCTTACAGCTGTAAGAAAACGGCGTACGTCGGAAGCGTCTACACCTTATGTCAGGTGCATATGGAACTTGAGAGAAACATGTCTACACTTAGAGTTCTAGGCATAACCTTTGGAGTTACGAAATTGAAATCTTGGCTAGCCAGTTTGACTGAAAATGATCCGAAAATCAAATTGTAAGATGCGTTTAAATGGACCCTTACCACTTCTTTAATATGAAAAGGGATCTTTTGAAGGTTTGGTATGTAGATGCATAATAGCTCATCTTGCACTGTGCTTTGTCTCCGCTTTAACAGCTTTCATTTATAGAACATCCAAATGTGATGGCAATTACGAAGTGAGCTAATGGTTACTGGGGAAAGATTTAGAGTAAGGAGGTCTCAAATTCTTCGCAGTTCTGGACAATTTAAAAGTTAATGACATTGGCTGTTGCCTTGGGGAACTTGTAAGTCTATTGGGGTCAGCATTCCCTTAGCTTCAGGTAGTTGTGCTGGATCTTCTGTAGTCACTGAATCTGTATGTCCTGGCTTTTCCACGAAATATCTTGATTCTTAACAGTAGTGGCACTTAATCTTTTCTGGAACCCCATACACAGGCGCATGTGTGAATTGATCTGACCCACGGCTGCTGAGTTGTCTAGGTTAGGGACCTGCCTCAGAAACTGCCGAGGCTTAGGCAGGGGGTTTCTCTGCCATTCCTCTTGAGCCCAAGCCGGTTCATAACTGCTGCTGCTGCTGCCTGCCTTCCTCCTGCCCTGGACCCTTCCCTACATACCCTACCTCTCAAGTGCTGACCCTCAGCCTTGCCTTTGTAGTTTCAGGTCGCCTAAGAGATGCCTAAACTTTTGAAGCCAGACCCACATTCCCACAAGTACACATGGTTGTTTGAATAGGGGTTCTCATGAACATCTGGGGAAATGGACCTCAGAGGGAAGGCATGCTTCCATGAGTTTTGTGGTATAGACAGACCTTCAGATTACTGTTGGTGTAATTGTCTTAAAGCTGAAAGCCTAGGTTTAACTTTTTTGGACCCTGTAGCTCTGACTGTCTTGGAACTCACTATGTAGACCAGGCTGGCCTTGAACTCACAAAGATCCACCTGCCTCTGCCTCCCAAGTGCTAGGATTAAAGGCATGTGTCAGTACACCAGGCCTGTTTATCTTACACTTGAAGAAGTAGTTGCTGTTTCTTTAGGCACAGATTGACCAGACAGATGCGGGTAATAGATTTCAAAGCCAAGTTTTTATTTATTTATTTATTTATTTATTTATTTATTTATTTATTTATTTATATTTTACGCATGTGAGTACTTTACATGCATGTGAGTGCACCACATGCACTCAGTCCATGGAGGTCAAAAGAGGGCGTCAGATCCCCTTGGAATTACAGTTACAGACAGTTGTTAGCCACCAGGTGGCTGCTAGGAATCAAACCCTGGTCCTCTGCAAAAGCAGTCAGTGCTCTTAATGCCTGAGCCGTCTCTCCATCCTCAAACCAAGTTTCTTGATGTTTGGATAAGAGCCTCCGCTGACTTCTTCCTGACTCCACAGCAAACTAGACAGACACATGGTTTTTAATGACAGCAAGCTTAACTTTCCCCCACATTTATAATTCTGGTTTATGAGCTTAATGTCTTTTCTCACTTCATTCATTGCCTTTAAGTATCTCATTCTCCTTTGAGATAGCCTAGCCTATTTTATCTTTCTGAATCACCATTATGTGGGTAGTGGGGCTATTTCTCTTTGTGAGGCTTTTTCAGGGGCATGTAACATATAGAAATATGACATAGTTTATAGTATAATGTATGCATGTAAATGTATGCATGTAGTGAGTGTAAAATTAAATTAACAGTGTCATAAATGGTCTTTTAAAATTAGTGTTGGCTGGGTGTGGTGGCGCACTCCTTTAATCCTAGCACTTGGGAGGCAGAGGCAGGCAGATCTCTGTGAGTTAAAGGCCAGCCTGGTCTACAGAGTGAGCTCCAGGCCAGCTGGGACTAAAGGGAGACTCTGTCTCAAAAATACAAAAAAAAAAAAAAAATCAGTCTTTTAGTTATTGGTACCAAGGCTTTTCCCCCCACTTAGAATCATTGAGCTATTTGCACCCAGAAGCATGGACATAATAATGGATATGATTTTATATTCTATGGAGTTGTTTGTTAAATACATTTAGGGAAAATCAGTTATGAATTCAAATGATAGCCAGTTTCCTGGATTATCTGTTTGGAATGTGACTGAAGGGTGTGAGGGATGGTTCATTTCCTAGTAGCCCAGGCTACTCTTGATTTCTTTCCATAAGGGAGAGAACTGGGGAAGGGGGACGTGGGAACCACATGGGTGCACTGCTTTCTAGATCTCATTGCAGTTTTCCTTTTGGTAATCACTTCCTTTGAGGGCTGTGGTTGGCCGTGTCCCCCAGGACACGTGGCCCCCATTCACCTTCTGCAGCTCCCTGGATGGCTGTGTTAGCAGGCCTCGTGTCTCCTGTTCACCCTCCTCCCAGGTTTGATTTCTGCTATTCCTGCTCTGTGCCCTTAGCTCAGCTCAGCCACACTATGTTTTGAAGGACATGCTCAAGCCAGAAGTGCTCAGGGAATTCAGAGACTGCTTCATGTCCCTTCTCAGCCTGCCTGAGAGTGGGACAGGGCTTCAGCCTGAGATTCATGTTGGGCTGTGTGTAGAAACATGCCAGTAGTCTGTGAAGCCCTGTGAAATGGAAGGCAAAATTGTTTCAGGGTCAAACTAAGGATTCTTAAAGCGTCTGTGAGTCTCTCTGCCATAGAAGTATTGAGATGTCTGGGGATTGCCAAACACCTTGTTATATGATTGTTCTCTCACCCTTCCCCAGCCTGGCTCCTAGGGTGTGGGATAAGGATAGGTACATCTGAGACAGAAGTGGATTTCCTTTCCTTTCCCCAAGAAAGAGCTTGCTTCAGCAGTTACCTAGCATGTTCCCAGACCTGGTCGTTGGAGGTAGCTGTGCTGTCTTTGCACAATTCTGGCGTTCACATGGAGCTGCGTGAGCAGACATGGAGAGTCCACTTGCAGAGGGGTGGACTTTTGGCTTTCGTTTTGGTACTTTCCTGCGTTTGATAGCCACGAGGTTCACCCCGCTCTGTAGCCACTGAGCGGTGGAGGAAAGCTGGGTTCAGTGGTCTTTGCTTTTCCTGTGTCTGTGTGGGAAAGTGTTGCTGTCACACTGGTTGACTCTGTCATAGCAGCGCTGCCTGCACCATGTGTCCTCTCGGACAGGCCAAGTTGAGATCCACGCAGGGCTCTAGTTTAGAAGGGACCAAAGATGTGCTCACTTTTGTTTTGAAGACAACTAATGTTGCCTTGGTCAAAGGTTCATAATTATGAGTGATTAAAACACTGTCTTGGGGCTGGAGAGATGGCACTTGCTGCTCTGGCAGAGGACTCAGGTTTGGTTTCCAGTTTCCACACAGCAGTTAACAACAGTTTGTAACCCATTTCTAGGGGATCCAATGCCTTCTTTTAGCCTCTATCAGGGACATATGTGATAGACATACGTACATGCAGAAAAATGGTCATACATAATACAAAAATCTTTTAAAAAGAAAAAATAATGTATATACATCAGAATTGTTTTTCATCTCTGTACTTGAATTAGAAATGAAAAAAAATGGCTCCACAGAAATTTGCTTCACCAAGCTCCAGTTTTAATTTGTAATTTTTGTTCTTGGAAATAGTATAATTTCTGTCTGTATTAATGACCATTTTAAAAGCAAGTCTAGCTGGCCTTTAATTCCAGCACTCAGGAAACAGTTGGGTTGATCTCTCTGAGATTGGGGCCAGGGTGGTCTATAAAGCGAGTTCCAAATCAGCTGGGGCTACAGGGAGAACCAGTTTCACATAATCCCAGTATTCAGAAGGTGGAGAGACCAGAAGATCAGGAGCTCAAAGCCAGCCTTGACCACAAGAGACCTTATCTCATTCCCTCAAACATGTCTTCAAAAATGTGATGATGTGGAGGTCTTTGAATAGTATAAGAGGTACTACCTAATTTAGTGTGTGGTAGACTTTACTCAGTTTGGCATGCCGCCTTAAGAATAAAATAGTTTGTCTGTAGCTTATGAGAATATAGGGAAGTAGTAGTAGATGGGAACTTGAAAATAGATACCTTGAAATAAGGTCATGTTGCCAAACTAAGAATTTTCTGGCTAGGAATGAGCATTTTGGTTTAAACATTAAATCTGTACAAGGTAATTGTCTGGAAACTGAGTCATTGTGTTTTACTTTCCTTTCCTGCTTTCTAGCTTTCTTTTTGTTTTCCAGAAGAAAAGTTTTTGCTGTGGCGATATCTGAGCCGGTGGGGTCATGGCCTCTTTTTGGCCAGAGTGGACACATCTCCTTACCCTCACCCCAACACTTAGGCATAGAAAGTTGCCTCCTGGTTTGGAGCTGTCAGCATGGTTGATTTTATCTTATTAATACCACTTTTAATTTCCTTCCCATAGCAAAAATTCAAACCTTAGCTACTTCAGATTTGCAGCTTTAAATATAATTTCATTTTGTCATTGATTTTTAGCTCTAATACTTTGACACTGGAAACTTAAAAGCTTTTTTTTCCTCTTTGAGACAGGGTTTCCCAGTAGCCCCAGCTGTCCTGGACTTCACTATGTAGACCAGGCTGGCCTTGAACTCACAGAGATCCACCAGCCTCTGCCTGCCAAGTGCTGGGACTAAAGGCCTGCACCACAATGCCTAGTCCTTTGTTTTTTCTTTTCGTGGAGATTGAACCCAGCACCTTGCCACAGAGCTATAGCCCCAAGGAAAGGGTTTGAATGAACTATTTTTGCTTTATTATTTGTGGTTCTGGGGATTGAACCCCAGCACATGCCAAGCCAGTGCTGTGGCTCCAGCACTGAAGTATTTTAAAAATCATTTTATATTTCTTCCCTCATCTCTCTGTCTCCCTCCTGATTATCCTAAGATGGACGAGTAGTTCATTCTGCCTGTCAAATGTTTTTCTTTCTGACTATATTGATCTGTAGTACTTAAATCTGAGATTTATCCTTTCTCCAAGGAAATACAGCTTTGGGATCATGTTTTTATTTTATTTTATTTTATTTTATTTTTTATTTTTATTTTTTTGACTTTTCCAGACAGGGTCTCCCTGTAGCCCCAGCTGTCCTGGAACTCACTCTGTAGACCAGCCAGCCTTGAACTCACAAAGATCCTCCTGCCTCTGCCTCCCGAGTGCTAGGATTAAAGGTATGTGGCTCCACGCCCGGCTTTTAATTTTTTTGAGGCAAGGTCTCACTGTGTAGCCCTGGCTGGCCTGGAACACACTCACTATGTTGAAAGGGCTGGCCTCAAATCATTTTTAAAGGGCATTTTACAGTTAGCCTTTGGTGGCCAAGAAAATGAGCAGATATGGGTGACAGGGTCTGAGTGAGACGGGGTGGAGCTTGTCCTCAGCAGCCCCCCCCCCCCCGTCCCGTCCCGTCCCGTCCCGTCCCGTCCCGTCCTGTGCTGTGTCCTGATTCAGCGAAAGCTTCTTTGCTCTTCCTTTGCACTCATCTCTCCTGTTTGTTCTCCTGTTTGTTTCTTTTCCTGTTGGCCTTTGGAGGGATTTGTATTTGTAAAATGCTTTTTTGAATCGCCTCTGGACACTGGGGTTGAGACTGTGGTATTGTTTATTTTGTAGATTTAAAAACAAAGAGGACCAAAAGGGAGCCAAATGTGCATGCAAGATAGCCACAGAATTTGCCTGCAGTGCAGATACACGGATTGGCTTCCAGCTTAGCTGGAAGAGGAAGCACAACCCTTACTGTTCTCACTGGAGACTAGAAAACCAGAGGCAAGACGGGAAGTGCCTTGTCCAAAACCAGCTTCTGATGAAGGAATGATATCAAGAAAGTGATTTGTTTCAGTGACTGTTCTAGAGGATCAGATTTTCTCTCTTACCGATGAAACTGGATTTGACAGAAAGATGTTATTAAACTTAGGAGAGAATAATGAACACATGTGGTCATGCTTTATTTTGAGCCTTTGATCTGTAGGCCCCATGCATCTGTTTGTTTTTAGCTTTGGCACAGGTTCTGTGGGTGACATCATACCTTTTGCTTAAAATCTTACTTGAGCACAAGGAAAGTACCATTTCCATGATATTTGTCTTCTCACTCCCATAACATTAACACGTACACACATATACACTCTAGGGAAAAATGGAATAAGAAATGATCATTGGACAAATTGCGTATTAATACTTTATACATCAGTGGATATATTTAATAGCTAACTGTTTTGAATACTAATTATTTTAAATGTGTCTTTGTCACAATAGAGGTAAACACTGTAGTAACCACGGGACCTAGAACTAATTGGGCTGGAGTGGGGGGTAGCTAAATTCATCAGTCTAATTCTTGGCTGCCCTGAGCAACTGTGGCTGTCTGTAGAGGGTGTGCTGACAGCATGTGTGAGGGTGTGTTAGGCAAGAAGCATGTCAAGATTCTGAACCTGTTGACAAGAGAACATCTGGAGCAGATCACAGGTATAAAAGTACAGGTGATGTTCAGGGGATTCACGCTGGAGGGAAGCGGTGGGTAAGGTGCAGGTTTATTTTGGTCTTTTTTGGACACAGGGTCGGTCTTGTGTGTAACAAGTTGGCTTTGACCTCATGGTCCTCCGGCTTCAGCCTTTTGAGTATTAGGGTTATAGGCTTATGTGCAAGGTTTTGGTTTTGACATTTGTTCTTTGCTAGTTTGGTTTCATCAGGGTCAGAGAGCTGGGGTGATGAGAAAATTGGAAACAGGAATCTCATCCATTCACTTGGTTCTTTGCGAGTTTTAGCTTAAAAGTTCACTCTTCCTGCATTCCATTGTCTCGAGTGTCTCCCTAGTTTTGGGTGAGGTTGGGATACTGTCATGGGAGATGTAAGGAGCTGGGGTCTGCACGCTCCTTATATGGAGTCTTTATGGTTTTTTAAAAAAATATTTTATTGATTCTTTGAGAATCACATACAGTGTATTTTGGTCATATATTTTATTGTTCTTTGAGAATCACACACAGTGTATCTTGGTCATATTCAGGCCCCTCTCTCATCTCTCAGATCTACTCCCTGCCTCCCCACCCCTCCTCATTTCATGTTTGCAGTTTTTTAAGGCCTATTGAGTCTCATTTGTTCCCCAAGTACTTTTCGGTGTGGGTTCATTCCCTGGAGCTCGGCCAACATTACGAGCGTCCCACCTTTAATGAAAATTGACTCTCCCTTTCCTAGCAGGTCAGCTGCCAGTAGTTCCTCAGCTAAGTGTGGAGCTTTTGCCCACCTCCCTCCTCCATGATGGGATTTTGTCTGGCTTGGGTTTGCACAGGTCTTAGGCATGCTATCACAACTGCTGCGAGTTCTTATATACAACTGCTCTGTCTCAGAAACAAGGGAATGGGTTTCCTTGTATTTATCCACAACCTGTGGCTCTCAATGATCTTTTTATCCCCTCCTCTGCAATCAATAATCCCTGAGCCTTGGGAGGGGAGGGTATGATGTAGGTGATCCATTTAGGTCTGAACACTCCACAGTCTCTTTTGACCAGTTGTGGGTCTCTGTGTTAAATGCTATCTGCTGCAAGAAGCAACTTCTCTGGTTAGAGTTAGGAGATGCATTGATCTATGGGTAACAATAAGTCATTAGGAATTGATTTAATACTGTGTCCATTTAGCAAAATAGTGGTCATAAGTTCTTTCCTATGGCCTGTGACCTGTCTAGCCATAGGTTTTGCCCCCAATAACAGTGTCAGGTATGGGTTACTCCCATAGCATTTGTGCAGCTATTGCACCAGTGGGCATAGCTTGCCAGGCCAGTTATTGTGTGTCGTCTAAGGGTCACAGCTGTGTAAGATTGATGATTATTTTTCTCTTCTGGTAGAGTCTCTTCATTTTTAAGCTCAGAGTGTTGCTGTGCCTTCAGATGGACTTGGTGCTTCTACTTCCTGAGCCTTTCAGGCCCCTCCTGGCTTAGTGGCTTCCTTGCCTAGCTGCCTCTCCAGCAGCCTTGGGCTTCCCTGCCCACGCCATTTGCTTCCTGTTCTGACTGGGCTTTCACATACATGTCTTACATTTTCAGCAAAGGTAGTTTGTATTCTATTCCTTTTATTGTCATTTGGGGTCAATCTCATTTTTGTCTTTTTGAGTTGCTCACATCAAATACAGGGCTTGAACATGCTAGACAAGCTCTAACCTAGACTCTAAATCTTCAAAGAAATGAGGATATTTTCAAAGCAGGAGTCACATTCATCATCTTTGTTTAGGACTTTTCTCCCTTCACTAAAGAGATACTTTAGGAAGCTATAATATGCCTAAGTTGTTCATTAGTAGTACCCATTAAAGCCCGTGGGAACACGGCAGCATATGGGTCACTGGCCCATTAGGGAATAGGAGAAACCTTGAGGATTTTTAGCTTTGGGGCCTTGTTATAACCAGCTCTCTCCTTTCCTTGCTTTAGAGTAGCTGTTGTCAGCTTTGCTTGTGGCATGTTATAAAGTTCTCTATTCCTATGTAAATTCTTTTATTAGCACTCTTACTGTTCTTGGAACTTGGCAGGAACTTGGCAGAATCATCTCAGGAGCTTCACTGATTAAACATGCATGCTAATAGATGTTAATGTAAGTGGTCTTGGAGTCATGTAAAGTGATCGGTAAATCATCTCACTTAGAAGAAGCAATTCTGAAATGAAAGAAAGTGATGAGGTAGTGATATGATCATCTTTTGATCATTTCATCAGTGCAGCATCATATTTGTGAAAAAAGTTAAACTTTTAGTGTCTTATACTTTTATAAGCAGCTGTATTTCATCATATAACAGAAACCATCAGTGCAATAAGAGTTTGAAAATATCTACTTTGGTGTGATTTCAGCGAGGAGGACATGTACCGTGCTGCAGATGAAATAGAAAAGGAGAAAGAATTGCTTATACATGAAAGAGGGATATCAGGTATGTTTGGAATTGTTTCATATGTAGAATTTTTTACTATTTATGGTAGAAAATGCAGTTAGATTAGTATATCTACTTTCATAAAATGTGGGCATTTCCTAGAAATACTCTTAGTTACAAAATCATTTTACCGACATATGTTTAGGGAAGACCTTTTCTTTTGATTTTTGAATTTTAAAGCAAATGCTCCGTCTGCATCTCTTGACTCTGCCTTTGAAGTAGTCCTCCCTAGAACTTCAGAGAGTGCTCAGTGTCCCCTTGTTGTTCCAAATCACTCAGGATACAGAATCCTTGTTGGCCATCTGTTTAGGGATAGCACACCCTTGGCTATTTAGCCTTTTTTTTTTTTTTTTTTCTCTAATGCAGGGTTTCCTGTTTCTTTCCCACTTTCTAGACCCTGTTGAGATTCTCTTGTGTCCAGTATTCTACATCACATAGGAGTCCAAGCTGTTTAGTGGGTCCTGTAACTGCCAACTTTAGTCTGATAGTGAAACGGATCTCTGCACGCCTCACCTCTGTCCTTCTGAGTTCATTGTCCTTCCTACATTTCATTTAGCGGGTGCTTCCTTCAGAGTCGAGCATAGACTGAGAGAGAGTGTTCTTATTCTCTTTGTTGGTGAGAAGACATTTCTACCTAACTTGGGCCAGCAAATCATGGCTTCCAGGACTTGACCTACCACCTGGTTTGTAAATAAAGTTTTATTGGAACTTTTTAGTTTACATACTGCCTTTGGCGAGTTTCTTCATAATACAGCTGAGTAGTTGTGAAAGAAACCTTACGACCCCTAAAGTCCAGATTGTTTTCTCTCTCGCCTATTTCAGAAGTTTGAGATCCTGTCCTCTGAGAGTCAGCTTCCTGGAGGGTCCCCGCTTCATTTCTTACCGTGTGAAGTCTGATTCCTCTGTTGTTACTTCCAAGGTGCTGAAGGACCAAATCTTGCTATTTGAGCTGTAGCTTTCTGCTCTGCTTTTCAACTTCTCTTATTTATTTTTATTTTACTTTTTTTTTTTTTTGGCAATAGAAATATTCTTCCTGGAAGCATCAAATGAGAGCCTGTGTAGTTGACAGTTAAATGAAGGGGTGTTGTTCTAGGTGAGCTGATTGAGGCCAGGCACTGTCTCATGTCCTTTGCCTCCAACTCCCAGTCTAGCCGTAGTGTGTAGGAACTGCTGGTGGCCTCCCTCCAGAGACAGTGAGTAGCCCCGTGGAATTCAGGTAATGTGGATGGTTCTAGCTATACAAATGCCGCAGTTTCCCAGCCTTCCCACCTCACAGACCTCTTGATTCAGCACAGCACTAGGCCTATGGATTGGACTCTTGCCTGTGTAAGACCCCTGGGCCAGCCTCCTTTCCTCTGCTCTGAGATGGTGAGACTCCCCAGTCCTAACCCAGGGGTTAGGTCTTGGTGTGTCTGAGAGTGAGGACAGGAGAGAGGAGGGCAGAAACGGCGACTTCCTGTCTGAGAGCCCTTCCTGTGCTGGGTAGGGTGCTTTCTCTTTAGGCTCACATCCCTCCTTGGCAAGAATTTATGGCTCAGAAAGGGTCCTGCCTGCCTGTTAGCACTTCTTGTTTAGGGGGACATGAGTGGGAAGGCAAGTAACTGGGAGCACTTCTCCGTACTGAGTAGATGCTCAAAGATTATTTCTTGAACTTAAAAGATGAAGGGTTTTTATTTAAGGGTTGGTTGTGCAACTGTTTGTGTATATTATCCCTTTGGAGTCTTTTCACTTTTAGGTTAGTCCTGTGTTACCAGTGTACATAGTATTTTCTTTATGAAAGGATTCATAATGAAATTTTTAAAAAGGCACTTCTTATGGTTTGCTTAAAAAGGAAAGATTTGATTCCCCTAAACCATACGGAGACATTTGTGCTCCTTAATTATCTTGGCTTCTGTCATACCTGGGCTTTTCTTCAGTAAGCCATAGATGTCCATTCGGAGTAAAATGTCTTCATTGTCTTATGTCCCTAGTTCCTGGCTCAGTGTTTGGGACCTTATTTGTTGAGTTGCATAAAGCATTTATTTTATGTACAAGTTATTTGGGATCATATGTGTTCTGAAGGACTTCCAGGTTTATACCCTAAAATCATCACTAATACCTGCATCTTCAAAAACCAGGAAAACAAGATATACTAAAATATTCGCTCTGTTTTCTTCTCGAAACAGACTATTATGTACATGTATGTACAAATGTATATATCATAAAAAGGAACCTCATCAGTTACATAAAGAAAATCTTGTTTAAGGACCAAGGTTCAGTCCTCAATATTGAGACAGAGAGAGATGGGGGCTGTGGGAGAGGAATGGATCTCAAGACATTTTTAAAAAGCTTTAACATTTGGGTGATTCTGGGCTGTATTAATTTGGGGGGAACATCAGAGGAGGTCTGTGGATCAGCCAACAATGAGTACTCTCTTACTTTCTGTCTTTATTAACTTACAGCGTTGGGATTGGAAGAATATAAGTAAATACAAATGTAATTTTTGTTAGTTGTTCTATCTTTGTGTAATGAATATGAAAAAAACTCAAACCGTAGAAGTATACTCTCATAGTCTATATGCTTGGTCTGATACTAAAAGTGTTCATAGACAGCTGTGTGTCAGTGCAGGTCCACGTGCTGAGGGTGCAGGTAAGAAACAGCAAAGCCCCTCCCTGCAAGAAGCTCATGTTTTACTCACATGGTTGTGTGTGGGAATGCCCTAGGGCTGCAGAAAGAGAAATATGTCAGGTGTTGGTAGGAGGTAAGAGAAAACCAAAACTGTTATGAGGAGCAGAGAGCAAAAGGGGGCATGTGCTATTGTGCTACAGGGTGTCGAGTAGCCCACCCGAGTATCCCACCCTGACTTTAAGGAGCAAGGAGCAGCTCTGTGGGGATGGGGATGGGGAGGAGACTGGCAGGAGTCTTGAGAGTGTCAGCCGAGCTGCAGGGGGAGCAAGAGCAGAGTCAGTGCAGGGAATGATGGGTGAGCTGAGGTCAGAGAGACAGGGCTGGGGCAGCTGTGGGGGCTTGTGGCCAGGAGATGGCTTGTCCACAGATGAGGGCTGAGCTGGGAAGCTCCTGGACCCATTGAGAGACCCGTGTGGTTACTAGGAATGGTGCGATGTTGGCTTGGACTTGAGGTGTAGGTAGTGGTGGAATTTAGACTTTTTTAAAATGGAGAAAAGCATAAAGAGTGACTCCCCCTCACCCCTGTGTAAGACAGCACTGTTCTCATTATTTTGCTTTGTTACTTGTTTCATTTTGTTGCTGTTTTCATTCTTTAACAGAACCCAGATTAAGTGTGGCTCCTGAAATGGATATTATGGACTACTGCAAAAAAGAGTGGAGGGGAAATACTCAGAAAGCCACGTGCATGAAAAAGGTACAGCCAAGGCACACCTATTTCCGTTCTTCAGACTGTCATAAGTTATATATCATACGGTATTTTTAGATGTTGATTAAGATACCTACCGTGAGACTTTGTAAATACTGGATTCTAATTTTAGAGATGAGGAAACATACTCCAAAGATAAGGACTTCTTTAGAGTCACAGTACTAATATAGAATCAACATCTTTTTTTTCAGTAATTAAATTGCTTTGAGAAACAGTAACTGTGCTGTTGACAGTTGGGTCAGTCATTGGTAGTCTTCTCGGGGATAGTTGGAAAAGCCGTTCTTAGTCTGCTATTGTAAAAGCCTTAGGGCTAGGAAGTGGGACTTTGGTTTAGGTATAGAATATAGAACCCTCCTCTACTCTCTGTACAAAGGGATATTGAACCATCTCATTCAAGGTTTCGCAGGAGCTACCCCCACTTAGTTCCACTGAATCTATTGGCTGTCTGGACCTGGTCTCAAGGCTGTGGGATGGGATTGGGCTCCCCAATCCAACATTCCGTGGTAGGGGAGCAAACCATGTCATATCACCACTGCTTAACTTTTTGAGCTCCAAAAATGGCAATGTCAAATTTGTACCATCTCCTAGAACTTTTGGGGTGTATCCTTTGGTTATTTTTTTTCCTTGGGATCATTTACATTTTTAATTTGAATTAGAGTATTAGTGTATTAGAAATACTGACCTATCATATTTGATAGAAAAAATCTAATTTCTTTTTGCTTAGAACCTTATTGCTTAGGATTTTGAAAATTTTAAGATATTTGAATATTGATTTTTGTTTCCTCTTTGCTTGATTCTATAGAAAATATTAATCATTTTTTAGGGTATATGTAGGTTGCTCAGGGCTGTTTGCTACTTGGAAAGCTGAGAGACTGAATCCCTGATGCCTGCAAATCTGTATTCTCGACCCTTGTCAGGCTCAGTCACAGAATGCTCAGGACACCCAGTGTCCTCCAAAGGTGAAAAACATTTATGTTTAAGAGCGCACCTGTTGACTACTGTCAGCTACTCAGATTTTCCAATTTTCTGCCTTATAGCCAACTAGATAGCCAAAAAGCCAGAATGAACCATGCATATCTTTTTCTCATCTGCTCCAGAGAGGCTTTTCCTGACTTGTAATTTTATTTTTTTTTTGTCTCAGTATCTTCCAAGGATCTGTTTTAACAGTTGGCCTATTAGAGTGAAGGTTCTTGAATTCCTCAAATCTTCCATATTTTAGAACTTATGCTGAAATAATTCCTGTAGGCTGTCGGTTTCAGGGAAAGATCTGACTCTGCAGTTGACGTCTTCAGTAATCAAATCCAAGTACCTCATTTAGAGGTACAACTCCTTAGGATCTGTGATGTAATTAGGGACTCTCCAGTGCTTACTAACAATTTGATCTTGGTTTTATTTTAGTCTTTATTTGCTTAATTTGTTTTCGTTTTGGATATTCTTTTGCATGTGCGTATAAAGCCAGGTTTAATTTTTAAAAAGTTAGATTCATCTCTGCCTTCATCTCAGCACTTGGGAGGCAGAGGCAGGTGGATCTCTGTGAAAGCAAGGCCAGCCTGGTCTACATAGGGAGTTCCAGGCCAGCTGGGGCTACAGTGAGACCCATCTCAAAATAACAAAACAAAAGCAAACAAAAAACCATCAAAAAAATTTAAAAAAGGAAAGTAAAGGAAAGAAAGAAGAAAAAGAAAAGAAGAGAAAAGAAAAAGAATAATTAGGAGTCACCAGAAGAAGTAAGCACATATTAGTAGGTGTGAGTATGCCTGATGACCCCTTATATGTTTTAGTGGTTGGGCCACTAAGTACAGTACAAAACTCTGAACTTTTTATTAATGGAAAGAAGAATTTTCATATTCATATAAAACATCATCCTATGAAGCAAGCTTTGAAAATTGATTCTAGTACACAGAATGAGGTGTGCATTGTCAAAACCTGACTCCCTGTCCATGCACAATGTAGGTTAGGGAGTCAGGTTTCAAGTGACTGTTACAGAACTTTCTGACTAGAGACGCAGGCGATTGTGTATGTCCATGGACCAGAATCATTGGGATTCTGTAGCCTCTTTTTGGAGTAGGCCTTAAAATGCTCCATTTAATGGCTATATTTGAATGACAAAGCATCTCGTTAAACATTTTCATTTCATTGTTTTACTTCCAGACTCTGCAAGAATGTCACTTCAATTGACTTAAAAAAATTCCAGCCAAATTATCCAGACATTTCCTAGCATAGGCTTTTACACACATACACAGTTGTAAGCTTCATAATATTTTGATCAGTAGTAGACTGTATATAATTGCAGACCTGTAAGATTTTAACAGAGCAGAAAATTTTTTATCACCTAATGATGTAGCCATGGTATATCAGAATACAGCATATCACTGTAATGTTTGTGGTGATGCTATTGTAAACCTGTGCTGCCTGTCTTGTAAAAGTACAGCATGCCCAGTTATCTGTAGTCATAGTTCTTGATAACTATGGTGTCACATGCTGGCTTTATGCCTAATCACTAGTTAGGATGTTATCTGTGAAACATTATGCCGAGCTACCCCAGCAGCAGCTTTGTACAGCTCTTGTTTACTGCATCTCTTGATTATATCATTTTCTTTGGTGCATGATTTAATCTTTTTTTTCTTCAGTATGGCTCATAAGCATACAGAATCTACTGCTGATCTTCAGTAAAAGGCCATATGGCCTAGGCGTAGAAAGGCTACGTCGACTAGGTTTGTGCAGTACACTGCTTGCACATTGATGAACTTGCCTAGTGACACTTCTCAGAAGGTCTTATTTTCCCTAGGTGACTTAGGACAGTATGTATGCACATTGGAAACTGGGAAGTTTTGTGCAGCTTTTACTCTGGAGATATATAGTGGTAGTAAATATAAATATACATGTCTTTTATTTTCCTTGTTCTCTTTATTGAAACATTTGGGGATTAATTTAACCATAAATTAAACCTTTTATAGTGTCATCACCGGGTGAGTGATCTAACAGTTGGCTTAGAAAGGACTTCAGGAGTAGCTAGTGCTTGAATACTTGGTTATTATTTTGTATGTCATGTTTATTGCATTTGTTGATACTTTATAAAACATTAATATTTTAAATAATTGAAATAATAAACAGAAATTGAATGTCTTACATGAAAGACTGAGCTAATCTTGTTTCCCTTTTTCCAGTAATTTGGAATAGGATTTTTTTTTTCTTCTGTAGGCACAGAGCTTTCCATGCTATCTCAAGCCAGTAACCACCATTTTGTATTCCTTGATAATTTCTCCCAGGGCTATGAGGAAGTTTCTCAGAAATTCACCTCCATAAGGAGAGTCCGTGGTGATAATTACTGTGCACTGAGGGCCACACTGTTCCAGGCGATGAGCCAGCTGGCAGAGCTGCCCCCCTGGCTGCAGGACCCGGAGCTCATCCTGGTACGCTGCTGTCATAGGTTTGAGACTGGGCTGACTCAGGAGTTCTTGTGATGCTTCCCTTCCGGCTCATGCTGCCTGACGGCGTTATGTGCGTGTGCAGCATGACGGGAGCGTATGGGTTTGTTTGACTTTGTGTGTCCCAGGTAATTTCATACAGAAAAGTAGCCAGAAATAACTTGTATTTTCCAGAAAAGAAGAATGATAAAACTTGGTATAAACAATTCAGCTAAATTAGAGACCAGGTATTTAGATTTCATAAAAAGCACGTAGGAACAGCTTAACTTCAATTTATTAATTGGGATCTGGCTATAATTTTGGAGTTCACAGTTCTCTGATTTTAACTGCAGTTCAAAAATGAATACTCTCTCCATATGATACAGTTAATGTTACGTGGACAGATGTTTCCTAGGCCAGGCTTTAGTGCTTTAAAAATCTGCCAGATGATAGAGTTACACTGGGATCTTGCCACTGAGTGTCCTGGCACAAAGAAGGCCTTATGATGGCATTGTATGTAGTGGTTTATGAAAGCATATGCTACAAATTCTGGCATTGGTTAATACGACTTTGCTCTTTTTTATTTACATGTTAGATGAGCCTTTTTTTTCTTTTGAGACAGTCTTAACTCTGTAGACCAGGCTTGCCTCCAACTTGTGGCAGTCCTCCTGTGTCAGCCTCCTGAGTGCTGGGATTGCAGGCGTGAGCCACCGTGACCAGCTAGATAAATCTCTGCATACAAAATAATGATAAACTGTGCCATATATGTTACTTGTGGTGTGATCTGCAGCTTATCAAGAAGGATTAGATAGAACTAACAGCTCAGTGTCAGATTTGTTTTAAGGGTAGTGAATACCACACTGATTAGTTTGTCTCTGTTCCATTGGAGCCAGCTACAAGGCAGGAACTATGTACTTTGAACACATCAGTAAATAGAACAGATACATTCAACAGCTTATTAACCGCAGAAGGATACAATGTTTTTAGATGGTAGTATTGTGAGAAGAGAGATGAAGCCCACAGTTGTTTTTAAAATGAAAGATGGTGATTTTTTTGTTTGTTAAAAAAAAAATCAAACTAATCTTTTTGACCCTTTACCTTTGGGGGCTTTTTAGATTTCCAAATTTATACTTTCTAAAAGTTTCTGGCGCAAATAATGTCCTAAGTAACTATAAAGTATACCCTAAAAAAAAAGTAAAGCAAATACTCCTGCTAACTGGACATCATCTACCATATTAGAAATAGGTATGGTGGGGCTGGAGAGATGGCCTAGCGGTTAAGAACGCCGACCGCTCTTGCAGAGGACCCGGGTTCGATCCCCAGCACCCACATGGCGGCCGAGAGCCGTCTGAAACTCCAATTCCAGGAGAACTCCAGTTCCAGGGGAATCCGACACCCTCTTCTGACCTCCGCGACATTGCACGACACGGGTGCACAAACTTGCATGCAGACAGCACATTCATACACATACAGAAATAAATAAAATTAAAAAAAAAAAAAAAAAGAAATAGGTATGGTAAGCAAGGTGTGGTGGTACATGCTTGTAGTGCCAGAACTGAAGGAAGTCGAGGCAAAAGGATTGTGAATTTGAGGTCAGCTTAGAAAAAGGGTTATGTAGGTTACATTGGTTGTCTGAGTGATGAAGCTCTCATATGATTTTCATGGCTTCATTTGAGTAAGGTGGCAAATTTTTTTTTTTAATTTTATTTATTTATGTGTATGAATGTACTGCCTGCATGTAGGTTTGTGCACCCGTGTCGTGCAATGCCGCAGAGGTCAGAAGAGGGAGTCGGATTCCCCTGGAACTGGAGTTCTGGAATTGGAGTTACAGACGGTTCTTAGCCGCCATGTGGGTGCTGGGGATCGAACCCTGGTCCTCTGCAAGAGCAGTCGGTGCTCTTAACCGCTAGGCCATCTCTCCAGCTCCAAGGTGGCAAATTTTTAAATTACTAATTGCTCTTATGTGTATATGTATCACAGATATTAGCCTTTCTCTTGAAGACAGTCCCTCTTAAATCAGTATTTACATTATTGGACTTTGGTTCTGCTCTGTCTGTTGAAGAAATTCCTCATTTTTGTTCTCATTCCCCCTAAAGGAGTTGTCTTTGTATTGATGTTCCAGTCCCCAGAAAACTTAATGTGGTTTACACACTTTCTTGACACAGTTAATTTTGTTGTTCTTAGGCTTTGATGAACAAAACATTGGCCACTAGCTCTGTATTTGAGGTGTTAGAAGGGGAAGGAGGTAGATAGATGTCCACATGTATGGTGCTTGACCACACTGCTTTGTATTCTCCCACTTATCCTGGACCTTCCTGACTTCCTTGAAAAGTCCATTCTTTGACAGGAGATTCACGAGTGAGCAGGCGTGTATCTGCTTCTACCTGTAGACTGAGGGATCTTCGTGGTCTCAGGACATTAAAGAGAAGCAGCTAGATGGAGCAGTCTGTCCATGAAAGTGCTCAGTAGAAGGGACCTTGCCCTTCCATTCCTTTGCTGCTCAGCTTTGCTGACCTTGCTCTGTTCTGTGATGAGGAGTTGAGCTTTGTCCTTCCTGCATCACCTGACAGTAGAGCTGTGCACTCAGCCCTTGCCTTGCCTGAACTTCCCATCTGCTCTCATTTGTGTCCAGGACCAAACCTGTTTGACTCCATTCAGGTCATGTACCCTGGCCCCAGTGCAGGGGGGCTGACCAGACTTGGGCAGCTCCTTGCTTCCTGAGAAGGGGCCTCTCGTAAGGGGCTCTTTAGTTTTCCCATTTTCGAAGGTCTCTGAATGGGTGACTTCTGTGACAGCATGTGCTGGAGCAGGGCAGTAGGGCTCTTTCTGTGAGCCCACTGGGGGATGGCGACTTGTTTTATTTGCAGCTTGTCATGCTGTCCAGGTTATAGCTGTTTGCTTTTCGTAAATAATCACAGTCATTGTTTCTGGTTTCAGTCTGGTTTCTTATGTACAGCTCTTATTCTAACGGAAGTCCGGCCTATGTGCTTCCTAGAAAGAAACGGTGATTTATGTGTGCTCCATGTGTTCTGACCTCTGAAAACATTGAGTTATATTTACTTTTTCTTTCTGAATAAATAAATCTGACTCTATTGTTTTTTTCCTAATGGCTTCCTCTTAAAAACTCTGTGTGTGTGTGTGTGTATGTTATATGTATGTTTGTGTGATATGTGTATGCATGGGTTCATGTGTGACATGGTGGGTGTGTGGAGGTCAGAGGACAACTTCGTGGAGTTGGCTTTCTCCTCCTACCTTTATGGAGTTCCTGGGATTGAACTGAGGTTGTTGAACAGCAAGTGCTTTTACCTAATAGTTGTGTGTGGGGGGGTGTTATTTTATTTATTTATTTATTTTTGCCTACATTTTAGAAGTATAGAACATTGAACTAGGTAATCACTCTAGGAAGAGATGGACCAATGAGTAGGAAAAAAAATGAGGAAACTCATTTTGGTCCCCCGCCCCCCAAATAACTCAGTTGATGGTTGTACCTACTTTTTAGCTGTCTGATGTCACAGAATTCTCAGCTGCTTTTCTAGGCTACCTTTTACCTCAGCTCCCACTTTCCATCTTTGGGGCCAGTATGTTCTAAGTGTAGTTCTTGGAGCCCAGTTGTAATTCCCATTTATTTCCACTTGAGGGCCTGTGGGATTCTGGTGATAAACTGACAGATGAAATTAAGGGTTTTGCTAAACTGCTGGATTATATATGCTTCTGAAATACAGGACAGCATGGGCACACAGAGGGATTCTTGTAGCTTTTAGCTGAGTGGTCATTTGTCATAAGATGACGGTGACCACACCTCTTTTCCCCTCGAGTGATGTAGATCACCATCACTGTGGTCACAGGAAGACTGATTTATTTTCGTGTTGTGGTTCTGTGTTTTGTTTTATTTATTTATTTATTTCTGTATGTGTATGAATGTACTGTCTGTATGCAGGTTTGTGCACCCGTGTCGTGCAATGCCGCGGAGTTCAGAAGAGGGTCTCGGATTCCCCTGGAACTGGAGTTCTCCTGGAATTGGAGTTTCAGACGGTTCTCAACCGCCATGTGGGTGCTGGGGATCGAACCCGGGTCCTCTGCAAGAGCAGTCGTCGCTCTTAACAGCTAGGCCATCTCTCTAGCCCCAATGGTTCTGTGTTTTGTAGAGACAAAACCAAGTGTAGTTTCACATGATTCTTACAGACTAAGAAAACACAATCAGAATCATTCATGAGAGGGTCTTTGAGTCTTAGATTCTAGTAGAACTGAACGTGCAATCTCATTTAAAACTTAATTACTGTTAAACAAGCTGGACATAGGACACTGGAGAATATAACTATTCAATGATCTTTTGACTCCCGGGGTGAAATATCTTATTAATTGAAAAAAATATATAATTACATTTCATTCGTTCATTCATTCATTCATTCATTCATTCATTCAGCCAGCATAGGTGTGCACACCAGGGCATGCGTGTGGAGCTCAGAGGACAACTTGTCAGAATTGGTTCTCCCACCCTGGGTACTGGGATTAACCTTTGTGTGTCAGGCAGGTTTTGACATTATAATGGACGTTTTTCTGTGCCTTGAAGCACCCTCCTGAGCCACACACTAGGGAGCTCTAGGGAGGCTGCCTGTGAAGCCAAAGGTGGTTACTGTGAAGACTCAGTGTGGACACAGCCTCAGCTTATCCTTATTTTTACAAGTGCTGTCCCTGCCCAGGGTTGGTGTCTTGCAGGCTAAATTGCTTGTGGATCTGAATCAAAGGTGTTCATTCTAGCAGCCTTCCGTGTGGTAGTACTTTCTAAGTTTATGACTTCCAGATTTAGATCCTTCATCCTAAACATGTGGAAGTTAATTCTGGAAATTAAGGTGGTTTTTATATAAAGGCTTTGTGGTTTCTTCCAGCTTGGGTCATATAATAGATTTCTTGCAATATTGACACCTCTTTATCTCTGTTTCTTGAAATTCTAGTTACCAGAAAAGCTGATAAACAAGTATAGCTGGATCAAGCAGTGGAAACTTGGACTGAAATTTGATGGGAAGAGTGAGGACCTGGTTGAAAAAATTAAGGAGTCCCTTACCCTGCTAAGGAAGAAGGTTTGGAGCATGTAATTTCCCATCTCTGATCAGTACAGACTTTCTCTTTGTTGCCCTAGCATTATAAGCAGAGGACATTCATTGTTCTCTAGGAGGCTAGAATTGTCTGGTTTTAGACAAATAATTTGGGGCTGGGAGAATAGCTTACTCTGGAACATGTGACTTGCAAGCACAAGGAACCCATGTAAAAATGCTGGGTGTGGTGGCATGTGATTGTAATCCTAGAACTGCGGTGGTGGAGATGGTGGCTTCCTAGGGCTCACTGGCAGCCAGTCTAACCTGATTGGCTGAAGAGAGACCCTTTCTCGGAAGAGGTGGACAGCATCCTTGTGGTAGTGTCAGAAGTGTCCTCTGGCCTCCTCACACATGCACATATATGTGTCCCCTTATATTCCTTCCCCTACATGCACACATATATTAAAAAAGACAACTTTAAATGAGCACAAATTCTTCCCATGAGGTCTTTAGTAAAATGTAGAAATATCAACATTGTATATTCTTGGAGGTGATGCTGTGTACGAGTACTTCAGATAATGCTTGACTTTCCTGAAAGGAAACTATATAAATGTAGTCTTCATTCTAAGTTACATTTGTAAATTTCAGGAATATCGTATAGCACATATTCTTTTTTTACAGATGTATTTGTGTGTGTGTGTGTGTGTGTGTGTGTGTGTGTGTGTGTATACACTCACATATCCATACAGGTGTGTGTGTGTGTGTGTGTGTGTGTGTGTGTGTGGTGTGTGTGTGTGTGTGTGTGTGTGTGTGTGTGTATACTCACATATGTATATAGGTGCCCATGGGGGCCAGAAGAGAGTGTTGGATCCCTGGAACTGGAGTTGTGAGCTACCCAGTGTGGGTGTTGGGACTCCAGCGTGGGCCATCTGCAAGAACAGGAAGTGCTCTAACTGCTGAGTCATCCCTCCAGCCTTTTAGCTTATATTCATATAGTCTCAACAACTAATGTATATTTATTAAGTTCTTCCCAGTTACGCTGATGGTTTAAGTTTCTCAGGAAGTAGATTTAGTAACTTTTTTGGACGTTGTCCCAGATGTTTGAAACAGAATTCAGAGCTCGGCTTTGGTATTCTCGCTTCCCTGATCTGATGGGCCCGGTTCTGCTTTTCTGTAGTTTTCCTCTGCCTCCCTGAACTTGGACATTCAGTTTATACACAGACCTACATTGACCTCTTGGTGATTTTGAGAAGGTTGTAGCCCTCCTCACTGGGAACCGTGAGCTGAAGACCTGTCAGTTCTCTGGGTAGAGGAGGGACAAGAAAAGCGTCAGGCATGGACTTTGGGAATTATTCACAGCATGGATTGAGGATGATGCTTTCTTTATTTGAACTTAGTTTGCCTGCTTATTAGACTTTCCGTCTCCTGAGGGATTGTTGGGTTTATTTCTTCACATCCAGTGCCCGCTGCAAGCCTGGAATATAGTAGGAACTGGGTGAGTGCTTTGCTAAGTGAATGACCAGGGGCCTTGATTTCCTCAGATTTCATTTTTACTTTCAAAGATAAATATTTATTGTGAAATACACTGTCAAAGAAAGTCTGGTAGTTTTCTCTTCCACTAGGAAAAAAGGTGGTTAGAGAGAAGGAAAGGAAAATATTATACTGTTCTTGCCTGTCGGAGTGTAGTGTTGGGGCTAGAGGCTTGTACCTATCCAGCACCACTGGCACCTCTCTGCACTATACTTCTGTGTTGCTTTATCCCCACAACCAAAAAAAGTTGTGGCTGTGGTCATCCCGGTTTTCAAGATGAGAAAACTGTATCCTGGAGTCTAATGCCCTGGAAAAGCCAGATCTTGATTGCATCTTGACTCTCTGACTCTAGAGCTGTGCTCTTTTTAAAATTTTTATTTTGGGGACTGGAGAGATGGCCTAGCGGTTAAGAGCGCCGACCGTTCTTACAGAGGACCCGGGTTCGATCCCCAGCACCCACATGGCGGCCGAGAACCGTCTGAAACTCCAATTCCAGGAGAACTCCAGTTCCAGGGGAATCCGACACCCTCTTCTGACCTCCACGGCATTGCACGACACGGGTGCGCAGACTTGCATGCAGACAGTACATTCATACACATACAGAAATAAATAAAATTAATAAAAAAAAAAAATTAAAAAAAAAATAAAATAAAATTTTTATTTTGTTATTATTTTAGTGTATGAGTGTATTGCCTGTAAGTGCACCTGTGTCATGCAGTGCCCATAGAGGTCAGAAAAAAATGTTGGATTCCCCTGCAATTGGAGTTAAGGATGGTTGTTAGGCACCATGTGGGTGCTGGGAATTGAACCTGGGCCCTCTGTAAGAGCAGCTAGTGCTCTTAACTATTGAGCCATCTCTCCAACCCTAGAGCCATGCTTTTAACTGCACCATGATCTGCTTCTAGAAAATATGAGATGTGACATGTTCCAGCTGTGAATTCATTATTGGAGAGAGTTCTGTATAGTCATTACTGTTACAGTTTACTCTCATGTTTAAAATATGGTTTGGCATTGGAAAGCTGTGAATTTGTGGTTATTCTTTTTTTTTTTTTTTTTGTCTTTTCGAGACAGGGTCTCCCTGTGCCTCAGCTGACCTGGAATTCGCTCTGTAAACCAGGCTGGCCTTGAACTCACAAAGATCCGCCTGCCTCTGTCTCCCAAGTGCTAGGATTAAAGGCGTTTGCCACGACGCCCGGCTAGTGGTTATTCTTAGGGACTGATATTTATGTAGATATCACTGTAACTTAGAAGCATATGTATTTATAAGGTTCTCTTACTCATTTAAAGAGTTTGCCTATGTTAGCTAAAAACCTTTATTTTTAATCAAGAGTCGATAAGAATTTCTGATTGGAGTTATTCACTGGACATTCGTGTGTGTGTGTGTGTGTGTGTGTGTGTGTGTGTGTGTTTGTGTGTGTGTATGTGTGTATGTATTTTAATGTGCTTTTATTGAATTTTTGTGCATATCATAAAACAATCTTTATCCCCTCCCCACACTTCTGTCTAGCACTCCCCCACCCCACTGGATTTCATGCACTCTGTCATATATTTTAAGGCCTATCAAGTCAAGCTTGTGTACCCAGGCATCTCTCTATTGCAAGTTCATCCATGGGGGTCTAGTCAGCCTTTTAGAGTCTCTCCTTGAAAGATTAGCTTTCCCTAACCCAGTAGTAATCAGTAGTTCTTTCATGTATATTTTTAAGACTTTAGAGGGCTAAGTTTAATAGACTGATATTTAGGAGACCCCACAGTCTTCCTTGTCAGTCTTCCATTTTGCAGGATTGGCTGTATATTTCTAGGCGTAATTTTCTAAAAAAGTTCCCTGAGATACAGTTTTTTTTTTTAAATAGCTATTCTTTGTAGCTGTGCACACAAGCTTCTTCTATAGGTATCTCTGAGGGTTGGGGTAACTCTTGTTGCCTGGGAATTTAGAGAAGTTGGCATTTCTATCTCACAGCCCTCGGCTTCTCCCTGTTGTATTGTACTTCTGTATTTAGTTAATGCCGGAAGAATGAGGAATTTGTGTGGTCTGAAGAGTACTATTGTTTGAACTGCAAACTTGAAGATGTGAACATTGGGATGTGACCTATGGTCCTCTTTGGAAAATAATTTTGTGCTCATGTTAGAGAAGTGTGCCAGGGATTTTTAGAACAAAAATTCTAATTATTACAACTTTCTTATTGTAGTGGGCAGGCCTGGCTGAAATGCAAACTGCTGAGGCAAGGCAGATGGCTTGTGATGAACTGTTCACAAATGAAGAAGAGGAATACAGCCTCTATGAAGCTATAAAATTTCTAATGTTAAACAGAGCCATTGAACTATATGATGATAAAGAGAAGGGAAAAGAAGTCCCATTTTTTTCTGTGCTCTTATTTGCTCGAGACACATCAAATGACCCTGGACAGCTACTGAGGAACCACTTAAACCAAGTGGGACACACTGGTGGCCTTGAACAGGTGAGTCGTGCCTTTGAGAGTATATTACCTCAACATTAGTAACCTTTATCTGTCAGATATGATATACCAGAGTTTGTAAGTTAGGAATTCAGGAGCAGCTTATCCTGGGTAGCTCTGGGCCACATCTCATGAGGCTGTAGTCGTGTCATTTAGGGGCACACTCTTGGCTGGAGGATCTGCTTACATGTCCTACTCACATGGCTTTTGTCAGAAACCTCAGTTCCCCATTGGTAGCCTGTAGGAGCATTCAGTTCCTCACTGCGTAGCTTCTCCAGAGGGTTGTGTGGGTATCTTCTTGATGCAGAGGAAGCCACACACTCGAGCATATCTCACAGTCTGTTTGTTAGAAGCTATCACTAAATCCATTCCCTATTCCTGGGGAGGGAAATAAAACTCTCCTATTTTATTAAGCTGTACCTTAATGTCATCCTGTCCTTTTTCAGAGTGATAGAGGAGGTTAGTTCTCTTGACTCTCTGGAAGGCTGAAATACATGATGCATTCAATAGCTAGATTCAGTAGAGGGGTCTTGTTTAATCTGGCTGCCATCATCAGTAGAATCAAGCTTTGCTCAGGTCCAGGTCTTTGATAGAGATGCCAAGTTTCCAATATTATTCAGTGCAGCTCAGGACAAAAATTGAGTTACCTTACTTTGTTCTACTTTACGAGTTCATTTTCCTAAAGTCTCAATTCTTAGAGAGAGAGAGAGAGAGAGAGAGAGAGAGAGAGAATAGCTAACTGCTAAAGTAACATTTAGGTTCTATATCCGAAGTGCTGCCTTTTTCCTGAAAAGGACTAGGTGCTAGGGTAGATGTTGCAAGGAGTAGGGATCCAAGTTAGGTTCCTCTCTGAGCCCTTCTGGCACATGGAAGTTGACAGGACCTATTAGGCTTTTTTCATGGTATGAGAATGAGTAAAGATTGGTGGTCACTGGTCACCCAGGACTTAGGATTACTTGAAAAAATAACTGTCAGAATGTGGAATACTTACATCTCCTGAACAGATACGTTGTCAGGAAAATCTAGGAGGACTTGGGCTGTTTGTTAGACTGGTTAGTCCTTTCTGAGACTCTATAAATTCTGCTACAGTGGCAGATCCACATAGCTCTTTTTGAAATACAACTTTGAGTCCAGTAAGTAAGTTCATCCTTTTAGGGTTCTGTAGCTGCCAGTGTATTCTTTTAAATATGGAACGCTTCACGAATCTGCATGTCATCCTTGCACAGGGGCCATGCTAATCTTCTCTGTATCATTCCAATTTTAGTATATGTGCTGCTGAAGCGAGCACTTCAGTGTATTCTTAATTTTAGGCCACTTTGGAACTCCATAAGGAAACCTCAAACTCATCAGCAACCACATCTCCTTTCCCCTAATGCCAGGCAGCCATACATCTACTTTCTCTGTGTAGATCTGCCTGTTTGAATGTTATCATACATCTACTTTTTGTGTGTAGATCTGCCTGTTTGACTGTTATCATACATCTACTTTCTGTGTGTAGATCTGCCTGTTTGAATGTTATCATACATCTACTTTCTGTGTGTAGATCTGCCTGTTTCAATGGAATCATACAATGTGCTATTTTGTGAATGGTTTCTTTGATCCAGCCTAATGTTTCTAAGAACATCCATGTTTCATCATGTTGTGGTACTTCATTGTATGGCTGTATCATGTTTTACTCCATTAGTTTGATGGTGCTTAGGTTATTTCCTCTAGTTATTATGAATAATTCTGTGAACATTTATGGAAAGATTCCTGTGTAGATGCATGTTTTGCTGGTATTTGTCCGAGAGTAGAGTTGCTGGAGGCAGATGGTAATTCTCTGACATTTTGAGGAACTGCTCCTACAGTGGCCCGGGGATGTGACTCAGTGCCAGAACATTGCATAGCATGTATGAGGCCCCGAATCTGATCCCAGAGTTGCCAAAAGAAGCGGCAAAGTAGCTGCAGCATGTCCACTCCCGTTGGCAGAGCTGCAACATCCATTTTCTCAAGTCTTCATCATACTCTCGCTGTCTTTTTGAAAACAGAGATGAAATTCACAAAGCATAAATTAGCCATTTTAAAATGCGACTGACATTTAGTCTATTTCCAAAGCTTTGTGACTGCCCTAGACATTTGCAGCTTCTCCAAAGAAAATGCCGTACCCACTGAGAAGTCCCTCATTTGTCATTTTGATTATATCCATTGTCATGGGTCTGAAATGGCTTTTGTTGGCTTTTCTTTAAGGGCTGATGATTTAATGTGGCTATAGGCCATTTATGTGTCTTTGGAGAAATGTCTTCCAAACCTTTGTTCAATTTTTAAATTGGCTGTGTCATTAATCATTAAGCATTCTTTCTGTAGTCTGAATACAGATCCCTTATCAGATATGCACTCCCTTCTTGATTAGCTCCCACACCCTTGGTTAGAGAAGGATTGGGGCTAGGTTCAAAGGGAAGGAGAAAGGTTGCAGCTGAGCCATTTTGCTGCTCTATTGTCTGGGATAACATATGCAGTGTGGTGTGTGGCCGCATCATTCCCTGTGGAGTTACGTGTTTGCTTTTCCTTCCCAGGTTGAAATGTTCCTTCTTGCCTATGCTGTTCGCCACACCATCCAGGTGTACCGGCTGTCCAAGTACAACACTGAAGAGTTCATCACTGTCTACCCCACTGACCCCCCCAGGGACTGGCCAGTAGTGACCCTCATAGCTGAGGACGATCGGCACTATAATGTCCCTGTCAGAGTGTGTGAAGAGACAAGTCTGTGAGAGACACATACATATGGACAGCTAGATGGAGTGGCACAGGTGCACAGTTCCTCTGTGGGGGACTCTGATCTGCAGGTCTCTAAAAGGACAATCTGTGAGAACTCTTGGGCCCCTGGAGCCAAGTTGGACTGAGGTGTTCTGAAGACTAGCTTTTGGTAATAAGCAATAACTGAGTCGCTCATCTGTTACAGCTGTTACAGCCGTTACACAGTATGTTTCGGTGGGGCCTTCAGAGCATACCTGTTGGACGGTCCATTTCCATAAGGCAAATACTTTTGTATCAGAGGAAACTCAGTTTGGAGAGGAATATGTGTTAAATGAAAGTTCTGATGGCAAACTGGCTTTTACTTTTTTCAAGACAGAAATTTTTCATTTGATACTATTTTTTTGTGGTGGTGGTGATCTTCTTATGCCATTTGCTTAAGTGGTAGAATTCTAGGATGGATAATCACAGCATCCTCTGATAGCCTCATCTGCTTTTGGAGAGATGAGCAATGGTTTGAATTCACATGTTAGTAATATTATTTTAAGCAGATTGTCTCTTAGAAGATTTTTGGGGTCCCAAAGTAGACTGGAGGAGTAGCAGGAGGGAGTGGGGCGAACCCAGACCTTGTTCCTGAGCTCCGTTGGGTGACACTCCAAAAAGGAGCAGAAGTTGTACTTGCACATGGATGCTAGTGCTGGGGTTGTGAATTACTGTAAAGTTCCAATGAGTCATGATTTTACGGTCAGAACTTGATCTGCCTGTCATAACATTATATCATAATGATAGAAGTTCAGAGGTAGGTTAACTGGGCCCTAGTTCTCCTGTGCCCTTTCCATGCTGTTTGTTGAAGGCGTGTAAGTCATTCTCTGATGGGATGAGTGACGGCAAACTGACTGGTTTCATGAAGCAGAAGCGTGTGGTAAGCTGTGCAAAAGTGTGGTATAGCTGCTTGTGCCTTGATTTGTCTTTGGAAACCTGGGCAGCAATCCTGGCTGTGAGCATTGGCCTCCGTGGCACCAGCCATGGTTCTGACCTGGGCCGAGGGTATGACCATGTTCACAGGGACCAGATCCATCACTCTTGACAAGTCTGTCTACAGCACCTGAATTGGTTTAGTATTTGTGGAGGCGGATATATTTGGCTTATTATGATAATTAAAATCCTTGCTTGGTCCAATTTCATATAGATGATAAACTAATGTGTTTTGGGAGGAAGGACAGCTTTTAAAATATGAATTTTTCTTTTAATTAAGATTAAGTCTTAGATAAGAAAACTCAGGATATACAAACTAATCAGACTGCTACTATAATATCTTCCATGACCTCATTAGTAATACCACATTTTGTTAGATGTTTATTATTGATTAGAATGCTGGAATCAAGTTCTGTTCTCAGTGTGTGTGACTGTCGGAAAGGCTTTGGGTTTTTCACTGAAATGCAGTGGTGCCTTGAGTAAAGAAGTACCCAGAAGCCAAATTGAAATAATCATGATGACCTGTGATTGGCTTTATACTGCATTTTGGCATCTGTAGCTGTACAACAGGGAGCACCTGCCATTCATATATGAACATTTTTGAAAGCACTACCTGAAATGCTTAGGTAATGTGTGGCGGTCAGGGTCTGTGCCCTTGGGCTTCCTTGATTATGACCATCAGTTCATGTCACTGTTGAATTTCAGTGATGCTCTTGACAGTAACACTCATGGTATCTGCACGTTGAAGACACTGGAATCTTAGTGGCTCTGAACTAGACATCCGGGGAACTTGAATTTCCTGTTTCTTCCTTGTTCCTGTGGATGGTATGGTTAGATGTAGTTCCTCTGCATTATGTCCCATGATGTTGATGTTACTTTTCGAGAACAGTTTTGGATTTGCTGCTCCTGAGCTGGTTGTGGCTGTACAGTACCTGTTGGGTTCACTCCTGCATGTGGTCACGATGGCAGTGTTAGTGGCCTCTAACTTACAGTTTGGGCCTTTGTGAGTTTAATCTGACCTGGCTTCACATGCTCCTGTTTACAGCATACATATGAAGTTATTTTAAGTACGCACAGATGGATTTGTCCTGTTTTCCATACACAGCCACTTATATTTTCATTACACTATAATGGATTAAGTGAATGGAGATCAGATTTTTAAGCAAAATGAACATTGCCTTTGTATTGTTTTTTTTTTTTTTTTTTTCTTACCAGTTTTAGGACTTATTAAGTAACATATCCTATGAATTGACAAAACTTCTGTTGGAAGAGTATTTGTGTTTTTTCAGTTTGTTGGTTTAAATTTTTTTTTCAGACAAGGTCTTGTTATGTAGCCCAGGCTGGCCTTGAATTTGTGATCCTCCCTCCTCATCTACCAAGTGTTTTAGTTAGAGGTATATGCCACTGTGCTTAGAACATTTATAGGTTTTTTATGTGTTTAATATATTTTTTTAGTTCCCTAAATGGCTCTCTGCCATTCTTCTTGTTTACCCCCCCCCTTTACCTACAGTTACTATTTTACCTAAGACATCAGTCATTTGTTGAAGATCTTAGCTGGCTGTGAAGTGGCGTAGTGCCTTCTGGGTGGTAGAGCTCCTGCCTCTGGCTGTGAGCACAGGGCTGACATGCTTCCTGCTCTGTCTTCTTTTGGTATTGAAATTTAGTTTGATCTGTTTTGTCTTTTCTTGGCAATACTGTGTAGGTATTCCTCTCTGAAGGCCAGAAAATATTCTCAGAAGCATAAACCATTGAGGGCTTTTCCTTGCGGGTAGATGCATAAAAGATAGATTTGATTGATCTATGATTACTTTAAAAAGTAATAATAGGGGCTGGAGAGATGGCCTAGTGGTTAAGAGTGCTGACTGCTCTTGCAGAGGACTGGGGTTCGATCCCCAGCACCCACATGGCGGCTGAGAACCATCTTTAACTCCAGTTCAAGGGGAATCCGACACCCTCTTCTGACCTCCGTGGCATTGCACGACACGGGTGCACAGACCTACATGCAGACAGTACATTCATACATATAAAAAAAAAAAAAGTAATAATAGTAGAAAGCCTTCAGTGCCATTGGAAATGTATTTGAAGCACCGGATCCCAAACCATTTGGCAAAGGTGGGTCACAGTGTCAACTGTGTAGTTTAAAAATGTGTGGAGGCGGGGGCTGGAGAGATGGCCTAGCGGTTAAGAGCGCCGACTGCTCTTGCAGAGGACCTCGGTTCGATCCCCAGCACCCACATGGTGTTTGAAAACCATTTTTAGCTTCAGTTCCAGGGGAATCCGACGCCCTCTTCTGACCTCCGCAGCATTGTACGACATGGGTGCACAGACCTACATGCAGACAGTACATTAATACACATACGAAAATAAAATTTAAAAAATTAATAAAAATGCGTGGAGGCACTGTGAACGGTGGGCTGAAGGAATAAGTAGTTTTAGAATAAACTTTAAGATGATACATGTCTTGGTTTTTTTTCCTGTTGCTATGATAAAATATGTTGACAAAAGCAGCTTAAGAGAGAAAGGTTTATTTTGGCCACTGTTCAAGCCTATAGTCCCTGTGGGAGGGCAGTGAAGGTGGTGGACTTGAAGTTGCTGGTCACGTCACCTCTGCAGTCAAGAACAGGGAACAGTGAACTGGCATGTGGCCACCCTAGTTCCCCTTCTCCAGTCTGCAGTCCAGACCCCAGCCAGGGAAAGTTGCCACCCACAGCAGGTGGGCTTTCTCATCTCAGTTACGGCAGTCAAGATAATTTCCCACAGGTATTCCCAGAGGTCCAGCTCCTATGGGAGTCTAAATTCTGTTAATTTGGCAATTAACACTAACCATCACAGCGTATAAAAACAAAGCACTCGATGCCCAACAGACCTGTGTGTTTAAATTATAAAAGAATAAAAATCGGAATGAATGGGAAGAGTAATGTGGATATATTCTACCAATTCCTATGTCTAAAATTTAAGTCCTCTGTTTAAAAGAATGGTAATATTTAATGTCTAAACTGTTAGGAAACCTTGTGTGTGATCTCTTCTGAGGGAGTAGAGGGAACTGGTACTGAGCTGTGTAGCCAGTTTTAGTTGATTTGTAAGGGATATTGTTTAGTAATGTTCTTGCCATTCATGAGAAGCACCAGAATGAACTGGTTCAGCCACCTACCTGCTGGCTTTTCCTGAATCAGTAGCACTGGGACCAAGGAGGGCTTAGCTACATGTTTGTGTGTGTGAGGGGCATGGATGTTGGTCTGGACCCATACACAGCATACCATGTTTTTTATGTTTGCTACAGCCCAAGAGCTTGGGAACTAAGCATTCTGGGAGGATGGAGGGCAAGCTGCTTACATGGTTGTGTTTTTCATGGTGTATTGAAACAGTATTGGGGATGATGGAATGATGACCCAGCACACCTTTAATCCCAGCCTCTGGGAGGCAGAGACAGACAGATCTCTGAGATCCAGGCCAACCTGATGTACATAGTGAGGCCCAGGCCAGCTGGGACTAGAGGGAGACCCTGTCTCAGAAACAAAAACAAAAGCAACCCCCCCCCCCCCGCCCAACAAAACAACAAAAAGGATGACTACTTAGGTCTGGAAGCATTCATCGGATTGACCGTCACGTCAGTCGGCTGTTTATTACTTAGGTCTCTATTCCCAGGCCTTAACACCTCTGTATAGTCAGGAATTTTGAATGCTCACTAAGAGCATGCTAGAACATTAATGGAGGAAGAAACTGACTACAATTTGGTCTCATTTAATAGCTTTGATTTCTTTTTTTTTTTGTGTATTTTTGAGACAGGGTCTCCCTGTAGCCCCAGCTGTCCTGGAACTCACTCTGTAGACCAGGCTGGCCTTGAACTGACAGAGATTCGCCAGCCTTTACCTCCCGAGTGCTGGGATTAAAGGCGTGTGCCACCACACCCTGCCAAGCTTTGATTTCTTGGGTATAAGTTTGGGTTAGGAACAAAGTTGCTAAAATACAGGTCGGTACAAGGAAAGGACATTGAGCTTGAAACATCTAGATTTGTAATTATTTTCCTATTAACCATGGGTGCTTGTGCTTATTTCTGAACCTGAAAAAAATGTATTTAATTTTAGTTTTCATTTATATAATGAAAATGCCTTGATCTGCATTCACATGAATGGTGCTAAAAATGGCATTCCCCAGGGCTGGAGAGATGGCTTAGTGATAAGAGCACTGACTGCTCTTGCAGAAGGCCCAGGTTTGATTCCCAGCATGCACATGGCGGGCAACAACTGTCTCTAACTCCAGTTCGAGGGGAATCTAACCCCTTCTTCTGACTGCAGGAATTGTACAACATGGGTGCACTTACACACTTGCAGGCAATACACATAAAATAATAATAAATAACCAATTTAAAAAAAAATGGTGCTCCTTATCAGAACTGCAGCAGTCCACTGTAATGCTGGTGGTTTTAGAATATTTTAATATGGGAACAAAGTGAAAGTGAATGTATTTAATGACCTCTCTTTTCATTTCCACTATCTTGTAAAAGGGTTTTGGTTTTGTCACCTGCATTTTAGCAGCATCTAACCTGCCATGTATGAAGTTGGAGAGGATAACAACCTGGATTAGAACCTCTACCAGGAGTAAAGGTTTCTCTTCCCTGGGAATCCTCATCAAGGAGAGCCTGTCTGAGCCTGGCTGGCTTTCTGCCCTGCCTAGCAGTGTCTCTAAGGTGACAAAGTTTGTGTAAAACTTACCACTCTGAAAAGCATGCCCTGAACTGTGGGGCAGTTTGGGTTTTGCTTCCCACTTGTAAAATCCTTCTAGATCCTTTGCTCATGTGGTGAGAGATTTCTCTGTCACTTATTGAGTCTCTTGTGTTCACTCTCAGGCTGAACCTACTCTGGGTCTTTGCTGCTGTTCACTTTTGCACACTCAGCTGCTAAGGATTGTAAGAACAAGTAACTAAAAATAAACATAGAAATTAAAACTCAGAAGCCTGGCTCTCTTGCTGTGGTTAAATACCTGCTTTTGAGGACTGTGGCCCATTGTAACCTGCACTTTGACTTGGCTCCCAGTGTAGGCTGGTGGTGTGCTGTGTCCATCTGCCTTTGAGAGCAGAGGAATTGAGATTTGGTGTGGTATTATTGGGGAATGACAAGAGTTAGATGAGATGAAGTGATCCAGCACCAGGCCCAATACCTAGAGGTGCACAGAAAAGATGCATAGTTTTGGATGTGGATCTGGATTGAACTTAAAATGAGCTTAGATAAGTTCCTGACCCTCCCTAAATCTCTTCATTTTGACTATGCAGTCTGTCTCAGTGGTGGTGTGGATGGATGTGCTAACATGTCACAGACTTGGAGGAAGATATCAGCCTACAAAGCAGGGCTTCAACTGTAATCCTGTATTTGCTGAGGAGAGGGCTGCTATGCACAGAACATCTTACATCTCTGTGAACCATTCCAATTGCTTGAAATGAACTTGGAAGTGGGGTAGCAAGGACTTGGGATGCATTGCAGAGAAATCAGACTGTCATAGAAAGAAGGCAATGGAAAGACAGGGAGGACTTTCAGAGGCCCCAGAGGGATAGAGAAAGAACCATGAGCCAGTCAAAATATGATTTCCTGTTAGGGAACTAGAAACTGGGTTTACAGGATTTTTAAAGGATACTGGAATGAAAGACTCCTTTCCATGATGAATTTACAAGCCATTCTCCTGACTCAGTCGTGGGTTAATCAGCTTTTTCAGTGTTGGGTATCAATATATTTCCTCTATTTGTCTGGATTATTGTGCCCTGCTCAACAATGAGGCCACTTTCCCTTTTATCTCCTGCACAGCCTTCTCCCACCCTGACAAGTAAGCAGTGAGATGGCCCAGTTGTGTATCTTACAGAAGCCCTTCTGAAGAGGTTTACAACCATCAGATAGAGATGTTTGAAATGAGTGCTCTCTGACACAGTGCGTTCCATTTGCTGCAGTCTTGCTAAAAGCTTGGACGTTCTGCTGTTTCTGCATTATCATCTTCCTACTCCTGCTTTTTATCTGAGTTCAGTTATTTTCCCTCTCAGCCTGAAACAATCTTTCTTCCTGTTAGAGAACACAAGTACTAGTTTCCTTAGGCAGTTGCCAACAAAAGCTATATTAAACTTTGATAGCTGCAAGTCCAATTTGGGTTTCATTACTTGAGTGGAGTTGAGTCCAGTTTTACTTGTGTTAGCCAGTTGTTTATCCTTTTCTTGGGGAGCCAGATGTTTGTTTCTTTTGCCCATCAGTTACAGTTTTACATTCTCTACCTTTTTTTTTTTTTTTTTTTTTTTTTTTTGTCTTCTTGAGACAGGATCTCCCTGTCCCCAGCTGTCCTGGAACTCACTATGTAGACCAGGCTGGTCTTGAACTCACAGAGATCTGCTTGTCTCTGGCTCCTGAGTGCTGGAATTAAAGGTATATACCATCATGCCTGGCTAAGCTACCTTTGATTTTTTTTTTTTTTTAATATGTGTGTTCACAAGGGTTTTTTTTCTTTTTTTTTTTGAGACGTTTCGCTATATAACCTAGGCTCGCCTTGAACTCACTATGTAGCCTAGGCTGATGTAGAACTCAGAGTGGTGACCTCTTGCCCAAGTTCCTGAGTGTTGGGATTCCGGGCATGTGCCACCATGCCTGACTAGGGAGTGTGATAGGATGAGAGCATGGGGAAGGGAGAGCAGACCAGGGGGCACTGGGGGTCTCTGTCAGTCTTTTGGTTGCAAGTACCAGAAGTAAGGTTTATTTTGGCTCACAAATTTATAGAGATTTCAGTCTATTTTCCGAGGGATTCGTTGTGTTTAGGCCTTGGCAATGCAGCACATCATGGTATCAGTGTGTTGCCCTGGTTCCAAAAGGGGATGGGCACCTTCACAGGTAGGAAGGGGTGGGGACTCTGGAAGGGGTCCTGCCATGAGAGCACATTTAGGGGAGGAAGGTAGGAATGCCTTCAACTGTGAAGAACACCTGCCTTGGCCATGAATAACTGTAAGCTCAGAGAAATAAGGATGAGTTGGCCAAGGTCCCCTTGTCCTCTCCTTTTCACACCTCCCTCTCCTTCACAGAGCTTTTGTGCATTTTTAATCCATGAGGTGAACTAGCATGACTCCAGGGATTTGATCACAGAGCAATCTGCCCTCTCTTGTTCAAGAAGTCAGTGGGAGAGGACAAAGCCTAAATTTGGGCCTAGGGATATGGGTAAATTGGTCAAGCACTCACGAACCTCTGGGCTTCACGTGAAGGTAGCATGGTGGCACACGTGGGTCCTAGCACATGCGAAGTGGGAGCAGGAGGATCTAAAGTTCAAGGCTGTCCTTGGTTCCACAGCAAGTTTGATGCCAGCCTATCTCAACAAAAACACAAATCAAAAATACCGAACTCAGGCTCTCCTGTGACTCTGCTAGCTGAGTCATCCTCAGTTGCCAGATGCTGCTCTTGTTAGTCAACGCTGCTATTGTGACACATACCTGAGACGATTACCTTGCAAAGGCAGAGGGTCTGTTTAGCCCATAGTGTGATCAGAAGCACTTAGTGCATTTAGGCCCTGGCAGGGTGGCACATTCTGGAAACACTGATTTCCTGGGCCAGGAGGTGAAGAGGTAAAAGAGGACTTAAGTCCTGTAGCTCCCATTTGATAGTAAGTGCACCAGTGACCTAAGACCTCCCACTAGGCCCAGTACCTCCCAAGAATCTACCACCTTCTATTAGCACCACCCAAGAGGCCAAGCATTTAAATAAAAGCCTTCCAGGTAGGGGAGGATTTTCAAGAGCCAGATCATTGCACTTCTAATTCAGAAATTGGGAAGTCCATCTTAAAGTAAGTCAGGCTGTAAGCCATTCTGTCTGGCTCCAAAGGAAGCAAGATGAGGACCAGAAAGTCATGAGGGTTACTTCCCTAAACCAGCCTCGGTCCCTGGGCCTGGTGAGGGCATAGCCCATGTTCTCTCTGTACATTCAGAGACCCCCTCTGTCCCTAACCTTATCTCTCAAATCTGTGTGACATGGACAGGTGCCTTGATGTGCTGATCATGTGTGCTGCACATCTCCTTGGTAGCTCCTCAGATGACGCCTAGCAGCCTGAAGATGGAGCAGCTGACCTGGCGACCACCTCTGGCTGCTAGCCCCACCAAACATGGCATCTGCCGGGCAGCTGACCTGGTGACCACCTCTGGCTGCTAGCCCCACCATACATGGCATCTGCCGGGCAGCTGACAGGATGACCACCTCTGCCTGCTAGCGCCGCCATACATGGCATCTGCCGGGCAGCTGACAGGATGACAACCTCTGCCTGCTAGCGCCGCCATACATGGCATCTGCCGGGCAGCTGACAGGATGACCACCTCTGCCTGCTAGCCCCGCCATACATGGCATCTGCCAAGAGCTGACCTGGTGACCACCTCTGCCTGCTAGCCCCGCCATACATGGCATCTGCCGGGCAGCTGACTGGATGATCACCTCTGCCTGCTAGCCCCGCCATACATGGCATCTGCCGGACAGCTGACTGGATGACCATCTCTGCCTGCTAGCCCTGCCATACATGGCATCTGCCGGGCAGCTGACAGGATGACCACCTCTGCCTGCTAGCCCCGCCATACATGGCATCTGCCGGGCAGCTGACAGGATGACCACCTCTGCCTGCTAGCCCCGCCATACATGGCATCTGCTGGGCAGCTGACCGGATGACCACCTCTGCCTGCTAGCCCCACCATACATGGCATCTGCTGAGAGCTGACCTGGTGACCACCTCTGCCTGGTAGCCCCGCCACACATGGCATCTGCCGGGCAGCTGACTGGATGATCACCTCTGCCTGCTAGCCCCGCCATACATGGCATCTGCCGGACAGCTGACTGGATGACCATCTCTGCCTGCTAGCCCTGCCATACATGGCATCTGCCGGGCAGCTGACAGGATGACCACCTCTGCCTGCTAGCCCCACCATACATGGCATCTGCTGAGAGCTGACCTGGTGACCACCTCTGCCTGGTAGCCCCGCCACACATGGCATCTGCCGGGCAGCTGACTGGATGATCACCTCTGCCTGCTAGCCCCGCCATACATGGCATCTGCCGGACAGCTGACTGGATGACCATCTCTGCCTGCTAGCCCTGCCATACATGGCATCTGCCGGGCAGCTGACAGGATGACCACCTCTGCCTGCTAGCCCCACCATACATGGCATCTGCTGAGAGCTGACCTGGTGACCACCTCTGCCTGGTAGCCCCGCCACACATGGCATCTGCCGGGCAGCTGACTGGATGATCACCTCTGCCTGCTAGCCCCGCCATACATGGCATCTGCCGGACAGCTGACTGGATGACCATCTCTGCCTGCTAGCCCTGCCATACATGGCATCTGCCGGGCAGCTGACAGGATGACCACCTCTGCCTGCTAGCCCCACCATACATGGCATCTGCTGAGAGCTGACCTGGTGACCACCTCTGCCTGGTAGCCCCGCCACACATGGCATCTGCCGGGCAGCTGACTGGATGATCACCTCTGCCTGGTGGCCCCGCCATACATGGCATCTGCCGGGCAGCTGACCTGGTGACCACCTCTGGTTGCTAGCCCCGCCATACATGGCATCTGCCGGGCAGCTGACAGGATGATCACCTCTGCCTGGTAGCCCCGCCATACATGGCATCTGCCGGGCAGCTGACTGGATGATCACCTCTGGCTGCTAGCCCAGCCATACATGGCGTCTGCCAGGCAGCTGACCTGGTGACCAACTCTGCCTGGTAGCCCCGCCATACGCAGCATCTGCCGAGAGCTGACCTGGTGACAATCTCTGCCTGGTAGCCCCGTCATACATGGCATCTGCCAGGCAGCTGACTGGATGACCACCTCTGGCTGCTAGCCCCGCCATATATGGCATCTGCCAAGAGCTGACTTGGTGACCACCTCTGCCTGGTAGCCCCGCCATACATGGCATCTGCCGGGCAGCTGACTGGATGATCACCTCTGCCTGGTAGCCCCGCCATACATGGCATCTGCCGGGCAGCTGACAGGATGACCACCTCTGCCTGCTAGCCCTGCCATACATGGCATCTTCCAGGCAGCTGACCTGGTGACCACCTCTTGCTGCTAGCCCCACCATACATGGCATCTGCCGGGCAGCTGACTGGATGATCACCTATGGCTGCTAGCCCTGCCATACATGGCATCTGCCGGGCAGCTGACCTGGTGACCACCTCTGCCTGCTAGCCCCGCCATATATGGCATTTGCCAGGCAGCTGACAGGATGACCACCTCTGCCTGCTAGCCCCGCCATACATGGCATCTGCTGGGCAGCTGACAGGATGACCATCTCTGCCTGCTAGCCCCGCCATACATGGCATCTGCTGGGCAGCTGACCTGGTGACCACCTCTGCCTGGTAGCCCTGTCATACATGGCATCTGCCGGGCAGCTGACAGGATGACCACCTCTGCCTGGTAGCCCCACCATACATGGCATCTGCCGGGCAGCTGACAGGATGACCACCTCTGCCTGGTAGCCCCATCATACATGGCATCTGCCGGGCAGCTCCTTTGCCTTCTTCCATCAGATTTAACAAGTGACTTGTCAGTGGACTAGCACCAGCCCCAACTCCTTAGGGTGGTTCTTGTCCCTTGATAAGAGGTATCCAGAGATTCCCACCCATGACACACGCCCTTGACGGGGTGTGGAGTCTAGCTCTGCAAGGAAACTATCTTTACAAATTCTCTTGGTCCTTTTGTGTCCTCATAGACAAGGGACAATAGAGTCGGTGTTAAAACTCCTTTGGCATGACTGGGGTACCCTCAAGAGTCCCACTGTTTTGGGGTTTCTCATTGGCTGTTAATATCATCACTGGCTGGGTTTTCATTTTCTACCCAGAGCCAGGCTATATAGCCTAGTACCCACACATGCACTGTCAGGCAAGCCTTGTAGACACCCAATGCCTAGAGTGAGGAGGCTTAGCCTGGAGAAGCAGCATACTCAGCAGCTTCAGAACCCTCCCCAGTACATGAGTAAGCAGGAGGTGGTCGGGCTACTGTACTGACTGCACGTAGGTCCGAGGCTGTAGAATAGCAGATGCTACCCCTTAGTCCTGACAACACACACACCTAGTGAAGAGATCATTATAGAGGCTTCGGTAGCATCTAGCCCACACCTAAGCTAAGCAGGATTATGGGAGGGAGGGTAGAATGGGAGAGAGCGAGCTTGTTAGGTGGCATGGACAGGGTTAGGCTTTGGGACTTGGAATGGGATGTGGAGGTCTCTGACTGGTAACGGCATTTACAGATACGAAGTCAGGAGGTGTGGGGGCGGCAAAGGTCAAGCCCACCTGGACTCCCTAAGGAGATTAGGAGATTATGGCAGGATACATAGAACTGAAACATGGGAGAAAGTAGTGGGGGGAAGACAGACTTAGGGATCCCATGTGTGTTTAGACCTGGAAACTGGCACAGGCTAGGGCACTCGGGAGCATGTAGAACTGGATCCTCAGCAAGATGGGAAGGGGCCCGTTCTTGTTTTTCAGAATGGGATCAAATGGGGATTGAGAAGCTCGGGCAAGAGAGGCTGGGCGAGGTCTCTGGGAAGACCTTTCAGAGGTGCTCTGTAACCATCACTGTGAACTTGCATGAGTCACTTCTTTTTAAAATATTTATTTTTATTTTTATTTATTTCTGTATGTGTATGAATGTACTGTCTGCATGTAGGTTTGTGCACCTGTGTCGTGCAATGCCGCGGAGGTCAGAAGAGGGCATCGGATTCCCCTGGAACTGGAGTTCTCCTGGAATTGGAGTTTCAGACGGTTCTCAGCTGCCACGTGGGTGCTGGGGATCCTCTGTAAACCCGGGTCCTCTGTAAGAGCAGTCAGCGCTCTTAACCACTAGGCCCTCTCTCCAGCTCAAACATGAGTCACTTCTAACAGGCTCTGCAGAGGTGTCTAACTCTTGGCCATTTCCACTAAAATCTTTTTCCATGAATCATGGATTATCTGAAGGCAAAGGGATATACAGTGTAACACAAAGTTTGAAAATACTGTTACTATTTTGATCTTGGGTTCAGGGTTTTTTAGGCCTGATAATAAGCTTAGGTTTACTTAGTTTTGTGAAGGCTCTAGTCTTCTCTCTTAGTTGAAGGCAGACACTTAAACATTCATGGATTTGTTGGCTGAAGCGCTTTCCTGTGCCTTAGAAGCTTAGCAGATTTGGCACCTCTGTCTTTCCAAGCTGCCTTCTATTGCACTCTACAAATCCTGATGTTACAGTAGATTAGAACAAGGAAAAAAGCTCTGCTTCCAAGGACAGGAGGCCGACCCAGGGGTACCAGCCTGCCTCATGACTAATAAGTAGTGTGGACAGCTCTTGAATGATCTTTTCCTTCTGTTCAAAGACCATTGTATTGAACTATTCAATTAACATGGAATTTACTGTGCTGTCCAAGTAAGAATTCTAGGCCAATGAGATGAATCAGTCGGTAAAGGCACCTGCTGCCAAGTCCAGTGACTTTATATTTGCTTCTGGAGTCTCACATGGTGGAAGTGAGAAGTAACTCCAAGTTGTCTTCTCACCTTCACATGTACTGTGACAGACCCGCCCCCCCGAAAAAAAATGTTAACAGCTTCCTGGGGAGTAGCAGAGGTGTGGGGGTGTGTGAAAGTCAAGTAGCAGAGGTGAACGTCAAGTGGTGCATGCTCCATTGGGTACTGCCTTTGACAGTCAGAATGGAAGACTCAGAAGAGGATGGCTGGTTCCCTGTGAGCCTCCCATGACACATGCACAGGAAAGGGTGGAGTGAGAGCTACTAGGAGGTAGAATTGACAGGGTTGGTGGGAACTTGTGGTGTGTGTATGTAGGCGATGAATGTGACGAATCTAGTCAGATGCCAGGGGAAGTGGGAGAGCGGCACAGATTGCCCTCCCCATAGGGCTCCTCCACACAGGGAAAGCTAATGCTGCTTGGGTTACTGTATCTCCAAACTGTCTATAAGGTGGAATCTGAGCACAGCTTGACTTTAGCTAGACCTGAGCTGTGTGCATTCCACCTACGTCGGAGCATGACTTTTTAGGACTTCAAAAATGCTGACAGTTGGGCGTGATGACATGTGCCTATACACTGAGGAAGAGAATTAGGAGTTGCAGGCTAGCCTTGGCTACATAATGAGATTCTATCTCAAAGGGCAAACAATGAAGCAAAGAAGCAAATAAAACCCACCATCGATTTAAGATGCACAGAAGCTAAGAGACAAAGTAGAGCAGTAAAGAAAACTTGTCTGAAGCAAATCAGTCGAATGCTTATAATCTTAGGGATCATGGGTATATAATAAAACACTTTATAACAGAAACCCATCCTTAGACTTAAGATGTCATGGTTTGAAAAGCAGTGTTCTCTACCTCCAGAATAGGATTTCAGATGTGGCAGGACGGCTTGCAGGCTCTGTTCTTAGATCCTGCCAGCATGTTCCAATCTGGGGGATCCTCTCATGGGCAGAGTAGAGAAGTGTTTGTGGTATGACTGAAGTGATGGGAAGTAAAAACTATCTTAATACAGAAAAAATAAGTTATATTTAAAGATGACAGGGACTTAGGAGAAATGCCTCTCCTTTAGAGGTTAAAAGCTACTGAGACAGAGAGCCAAATTTAGTATGTAAATTTGGAAAAAGGGGAAACAGTGTAGTCAGGATTCAGAAATCAAGTGACTGGTGAGTAAAAAGACTAATGACTGAGAGCAACTGTAATTATATGCCAAGACTTTAAGCTTAAATTGGGAGTATGAACCTGGGTTTTGTTGTTGTTGTTGTCTTTTTGAGACGGGGTCTCCCTTTAGTCCCAGCTGGAGCTCTCTGTGTAGACCAGGCTGGCCTTGAACTCACAGAAATCTGCCTGTCTCTGCCTTCTGAGTGCTGGGATTAAAAACCTATTTTGACAGTGTTGCAGGTACTACCTCCCCAACCCCCATACTGTAAAACAACAGAAAAAAATATAAATGTTAAAAATGCCCAGACATAAAGTACATAAACAGCACTTGTCATACATTTTAAACTGACTGCTGGAGTCAGTTTTAATCAAAGGTTACGGGCTGGAGAGATAGCCTAGCGGTTAAGAGCACCGACGCTCTTGCAGAGGACCCGGGTTCGATCCCCAGCACCCACATGGCGGCTAAGAACCGTCTGTAACTCCAATTCCAGGAGAACTCCAGTTCCAGGGGAATCTGAGACCCTCTTCTGACCTCCGCGGCATTGCACGACACGGGTGCACAGACCTGCATGCAAACAATACATTCATACACATACAAAAATAAATAATAAAAAAAAAAAAATTAAAAAAAAGGTTACACAAAATTTACTATGATTGGTTTCAGCAGTTTAAGTGAAACAATTTGTGGTGAACCTGAAAGGCCTGCAAGCTGACAGCCACAGCACATTGGGAAGAATGGCTGGCTCCCCGTGGACTTGATTTCATTAAAATGGAAAATCTGGATTATTGTTAATATTCAGACCTTGAGAATGAGGTCATTTGCCTGTTTTCAGATTGCATACTGTGTTCTAAAACTGGATCATCCATAGAGTGTTGAACCAGAAAGGAGCCTAGACTTTCACTGGGCAGATGAACAAACGGACGAGGAAGAGAGATGTGATGCGGAAGGGTCTGCTGCAGGCCTCCAAGTTGGAAGACGCTTCAGGTGAGCGAGTGGGAGTTTGTTGGTATTGGACCACTCATCTTGTGTTGCTCTGTTCTGTTTTCTGAAGTTCGCTGGCATCAGCCACACTAGCTTTAACAGCCACCTTAGCAAGATACCACTCAGCAGAACAAAATACATCATCAAATCAGAGCAAAGTGTTTGCCTCCCCAAAACTTTTACAGTGATCACCAATGTGCATTTCATTGATTTTTTTCCAAGAATTTATATAGTATCACTGATAGTATCTAGGCATACAGGAATGGGTTTGGTTATTTGGCAGTTAAAGAACGTTAAGGGCTGGAGAGTTATTTGCAGGTAAATGGATGGAACTAGAAGATATTATGTTAAGTGAAGTAACACAGTCCCAGAAAAACAAAAGACAAATGGTATTCCTCATCTGTGGATGCTAACACCAAGTTCCCAGTTGTAAGGCAAACTGAGTAACGTTAATGTTATATTCCTCATGATCTGAAAACAACTGTTCTTATAACTGTACAACTTATATTGTGAATCCCTAGACAGGTTCTAGAATCAACCTACCATTTATTTTCAGACTTTGGATTTTTGGTATATGAAGGTGGGTATGTATACATATTTTGGAGTAATATAAAATTAAAATGGAAAAATGTGACTCAAGAAATATGATATGGAAATAACATACAATTTGTTTTCAGATGACATAATTTTAGTATAGGTGTGATGTATCAGGCTGGTATAACTTAGCCTTTCTAGGTGTTTAACAACTGTACTTAACACTCATACCAGTTTGGCCAAGGGACCTAAGGGATAACTTTGTTCTTTGCCCTGAGAGGTCAACTAAGTCTAGTCTCAGGGGACTATGCATGGGGACATCTCTTGAAATGTCCCACAAATGTGAGTCACCAATCTTCCTGTGCAGGAAGGTCTTGGAGATCCACTAATGGGACTTCAGCCAGTGTCCAGTCTATAAAGAGGAAAGTCTGCTCATGCTTCAGAAAAGGGAAGCCTGGTCTCTAGCAAGACCTAACTTTGATCTCAAGTGGATGGAACTGGTAAATGAAAAGCTGAAAGGAGCCAGCACCCCCTCCCCTGCCAAAAAAAAAAAAAAACAAACCCAAGTGACCCCTGAGGATCTGATACTCACTCAACTGACCTTGAGAAAACAAAAACCTTGGTTAATATGGGCTAACTGTGTGGCCTTAAGCATCCAAAAGGAAAGTATAACCAGAAATAATCAGTAAGGCCTGAGAAATTATACTTCAGATATAAAACTTGAGATCTTAGTAAAAAGACCCCCCCCCCCAAAAAAGAGAGCACTGTTGTTTTGCCTGTCTTTAATTCTTTTTTTGTTGTTGTTTTTTCAAGACAGGGTCTCCCTGTAGCCCCAGTTGTCCTGGAATTCACTCTGTAGACTAGGCTGACCTTGAACTCACAAAGATCCACCTGCCTCTGCCTCCCAAGTGCTAGGATTAAAGGCATGCACCACAATGGCCTGTCTTCAATTCTTACTGTCAAGTCCATCTACTCTGTGGCTGCCACTGCTTTTGCCATCCTTCAAAGACATGAGACACAGCTTTTTAACCCTCCAAAATGGACTAAAGACCCATGTCTCTCCAAGAATCCTCCAAACCTTCAGTGCCAAATGGGGACTACTGAGACATCCAGCTTGTGGACTGAACAGCTACTGGGGTTTCAGACTCTTCAGAGTATAGACTGCCATTGTTGGACTACCCAAGCTGTATCATGGAGGCCAGTACAGGAAGATCAAGACAGGACTCAGTGCTTACTGGACTTCATTTGGTGACCATGGGAAGTAAAGACCCCCATATGGAGCACAAGGCAAGATTGATGGTTGTTTGGGCTTACCAAGGAGGAGCCTTCAAATATTTCCTTAAGGAAAACATGACATCTTTTAGCCAAAAAAGAAAAGAAAATCTTCCAATTCAGATGATACATGTATGTATGTAGTTATGTATATGCTTGTGTGTGTGTGTGTGTGTGTGTGTGTGTGTGTATGCAATACAAGTTGGAGAGAAAACAACAAAAGAACTGGAAAAAAAAAAGACCGAAACTGTCAAGTTCTCCCAGAAACAACAAGCCTCTGCTTTGAAAAACAAAAACAAACAAACAAAAAAAAACCAAAAACCAACTCTGGAAAGAGTCAGAAAAAGATGCAAGACATGTATGTCAGAATGCATGAACTCAGGTGGGGGGGGGGCATGGAAAGGGAAATGACTCTAAATTGGATTGAGAAATGATGTATGAAAAAAGTTTAATAACAAAAATATATTTAAAAAATACCCATTTAGCCACTGAAAAAGCATTAAGGGGGGGAAGGGCACCGACTGCTCTTGCAGAGGAGGGGGGTTTCAATTCCCAGCACCCCTGTCTTTAAGCAGGGCATGGTGGCTCATGCCTTCAATCCCAGCACTTGGGAGGCAGAGACAGGGGGATCTCTGTGAGTTCAAGGCCAGCCTGGTCTATAGGGCTAGTTCCAGGCCAGCTGGGGCTACAGGGAGACCCTGTCTCAAAAACAAAACAAAACAAAAACCCAAAACAATATTAAAAGGCAAGAAAGAGTTTGAAAGTCAAACAAAGTTTATTCAGAGTCAAAGTAACTAGCAAAGAAGACTTGTGGAAAGGAAAGGATTTAGAGCTGGAGTCCCAGGTGGGATGCTAGATGAGAGAGAATCAGTGTCCCCAGGGGTTCTTAGACTTAATTAAACAAGTTAAGAATGGACTAGAAGCCAGGTGTGGTGGTGGTGCACCAGCTGGGGCTACAGGGAGACCTTGTCTCAAAAACAAAACAAGAGAGAGAGAGAGAGAGAGAGATGAGAATGTACTCAAATGGAAGCTTGAGGACAATTTTGTTAGTAGGGCAAACGAGCTGTCAACCTCAGCAGTTCCCCATGAAGAGAAGGAAAAAAAGCCATGCTGTGTTGTTGAAGCTGGCAGCCCAAGGCAGGGAGGGGAGCAGGTGAGAAGGAGGAGGAAGGAGCCCAAAGTTAAACGTCTCCCGCCATGGCGGAGGTGTGAGCCGCAGCAGCCAGAAACAAACAAAATGTCAAAAAGCAAAAGTTGGGCAGGTGAGGGCTTAGAAGGGTTGACAGACCAGCTTAACTGTGCAGGCTCATAGGACTGTGCTCATAAAGACTGTGCTCATAAGGACTGACTGTGCTCATAAGGACTGACTGTGCTCATAAGGACTGACTGTGCTCATAAGGACTGACTGTGCTCATAAGGACTGACTGTGCTCATAAGGACTGACTGTGCTCATAAGGACTGACTGTGCTCATAAGGACTGACTGTGCTCATAAGGACTGACTGTGCTCATAAGGACTGACTGTGCTCATAAGGACTGACTGTGCTCATAAGGACTGTGCTCATAAGGACTGTGCTCATAGGACTGTGCTTACAAGGACTGTGTTCATAGGACTGTGCTCATAAGGACTGTGCTCATAGGACTGTGCACATGAGGACTGTGCTCATAGGACTGTGCTCATAGGACTGTGCTCATAGGACTGTGCTCATAGGACTGTGCTCATAGGACTGTGCACATGAGGACTGTGCTCATAGGACTGTGCACATGAGGACTGTGCTCATAGGACTGTGCTCATAAGGACTGTGTTCATAGGACTGTGCTCATAGGACTGTGCTTACAAGGACTGTGTTCATAGGACTGTGCTCATAAGGACTGTGCTCATAGGACTGTGCTCATGAGGACTGTGCTCATAGGACTGTGCTCATGAGGACTGTGCTCATAGGACTGTGCTCATAAGGACTGTGCTCATAGGACTGTGCTCATTAGGACTGTGCTCATAGGACTGTGTTCATAGGACTGTGCTCATGAGGACTGTGCTCATAGGACTGTGTTCATAGGACTGTGTTCATAGGACTGTGCTCATAAGGACTGTGCTCATAGGACTGTGCTCATAGGACTGTGTTCATAGGACTGTGCTCATAAGGACTGTGTTCATAGGACTGTGCACATGAGGACTGTGCTCATAGGACTGTGCTCATTAGGACTGTGCTCATAGGACTGTGCACATGAGGACTGTGCTCATAGGACTGTGCACATGAGGACTGTGCTCATAGGACTGTGCACATGAGGACTGTGCTCATAGGACTGTGCACATGAGGACTGTGCTCATAGGACTGTGCACATGAGGACTGTGCTCATAGGACTGTGCACATGAGGACTGTGCTCATAGGACTGTGCACATGAGGACTGTGCTCATAGGACTGTGCACATGAGGACTGTGCTCATAGGACTGTGCACATGAGGACTGTGCTCATAGGACTGTGCTCATAAGGACTGTGCTCATAGGACTGTGCTCATTAGGACTGTGCTCATAGGACTGTGCACATGAGGACTGTGCTCATAGGACTGTGCACATGAGGACTGTGCTCATAGGACTGTGCACATGAGGACTGTGCTCATAGGACTGTGCACATGAGGACTGTGCTCATAGGACTGTGTTCATAGGACTGTGCTCATAAGGACTGTGCTCATAAGGACTGTGCTCATAAGGACTGTGCTCATAAGGACTGTGCTCATAGGACTGTGCTCATTAGGACTGTGCTCATAGGACTGTGCACATGAGGACTGTGCTCATAGGACTGTGCTCATAAGGACTGTGCTCATAGGACTGTGCTCATGAGGACTGTGCTCATAAGGACTGACTGTGCTCATAAGGACTGACTGTGCTCATAAGGACTGACTGTGCTCATAAGGACTGACTGTGCTCATAAGGACTGACTGTGCTCATAAGGACTGACTGTGCTCATAAGGACTGACTGTGCTCATAAGGACTGACTGTGCTCATAAGGACTGACTGTGCTCATAAGGACTGACTGTGCTCATAAGGACTGACTGTGCTCATAAGGACTGACTGTGCTCATAAGGACTGTGTTCATAGGACTGTGCTCATGAGGACTGTGCTCATAGGACTGTGCTCATTAGGACTTTGCTCATTAGGACTGTGCTCATAGGACTGTGCTCATAAGGACTGTGCTCATAGGACTGTGCTCATAAGGACTGTGCTCATAGGACTGTGCTCATAAGGACTGTGCTCATAAGGACTGTGCTCATAAGGATTGTACTCATAAGGACTGTGCTCATAAGGACTGTGTTCATAGGACTGTGTTCATAGGACTGTGCTCATAGGACTGTGCTCATAAGGACTGTGCTCATAGGACTGTGCTCATAAGGACTGTGCTCATAAGGACTGTGTTCATAGGACTGTGCTCATAGGACTGTGCTCATAGGACTGTGCTCATAAAGACTGTGCTCATAGGATTGTGCTCATAAAGACTGTGCTCATAAGGACTGACTGTGCTCATAAGGACTGTGTTTATAGGACTGTGCTCATGAGGACCGTGCTCATAGGACTGTGCTCATAGGACTGTGCTCATAGGACTGTGCTCATAAGGACTGTGCTCATAAGGACTGTGCTCATAGTACTGTGCTGAGGCAGGAACCCTGGAAGAGAAAGTAGTATCTCATTAAGGGGATACTGTCCCCCTCATTTCTTCAGCATGGCTTTCGGCGGGTGGCCATCTTCTTAGGAGTGGTCCCACCCTCTTGAGGGGTGCTCCTTGGCCAGATGATTGACTACCCTGACTGCATTTATTAACTTATGCTTTGGGTAGCTTGGAATGTTGGTGTCTACCCAAGCTAGAGAGTTTTCCCTTAATGGGCCTTTACTGCTGCTGTAGTAGTTCGTTGTTCTGTCCCTGTCCTTTCTTCCTTAACCTAAGGAACACTCTTGTGTTTCTTTAATGAAAAGGCTCCTTGCTTTCTTTCAGTGTGCATATTGGTTTATATTTGCTTCTACAAAGTAGCTGTCAAGTCTTGCTAGTAAAGTACCCTTGAAGTTATATGGCCTAATGAAAAATAAGTGCTCTATAAAAAAGTATTTACTGGAGGCAGGGGCTGGAGAGATAGCTCAGTGTTAAGGGCCCTTGCCCTTGTTCTTGCAGAGGACCTGGGTTGGGTTCCCAGCACCCATGTGGCAGGTCACAATCATCTGTAACTCTAGTTCCAGGGATCCAGTATCCTTTTCTGGGCTCTGAGGGCACTATACGCCTGTAGTATGCTTACATAAATGTAGGCAAAATAGTCATACACATAAAAATACATTCTTTTAAAAATGAAAACATTCACTAAATCCATGTGTATCTGATAGCCAGTCTAAAACTACATCTCTTATGCAAGTTTTAGGAGACTCTGGTTGGTTGGCTACAAATGAAGCAGAGAAAAAAATTATCATGGGGCTGGAGAGATGGCTCAGTGGTTAAGAATGCTTGCTCTGGACAGGCATGGTAGTGCACGCCTTTAATCCCAGCACTTGGGAGGCAGAGGCAGGCGGATCTCTGTGAGTTCCAGGCCAGCTGGGGCTACAGGGCGAACCTGTCTCAAAAACACCAAAAAAAGCTTGCTCAAAAATCACAAGGAGCAGAGTTCAGATCCTAGCATCCATGTAACAAGCTAGGGCATTCTCATAAATGCCCACAGCCCCAGTTCCTAGGGGGCTGGAGAAGGACTGGTAGGTCTTGCTACCTTCCAACATAGCAGTCAAAATACAAGCCCCAAGTTCAGAAAGAGACCCTGCCTCAAAGGAAAAGATGACAGATAGAGGACACCCAGTGCCCTCCGCTGGCCTCTGTGTGAACTGCACACAAATGTATGCATACATTTACATAGACACACATAAAAATCCCCAGAAAAAAATTATCATTGAAATTTTTGAAGGGATTGGTTATATAATTCTGGAGCCACGTCTACGTGGCAGAGCTTTTCTTTGGACTGCAGTGCTCTTCCCAGTAGAGAGCCACATCAGTTAACAGAGCTGACATCTGACCTTCGTCCATCTTGACAAAGTGAAGCTTAAACTTGAAAGCCTCTTTGTCTTCTCTTTATTTTCTCTTTTAAGATCAGACAGTAAACTGTCGTTATGTTTTCTGACTTCTGAGTAAACCTTGGGTTACTTTGATCACACAGTCCAGTTTCTGTCCTATTGAACTTTGGTGTGTTAATTTTAGCTGCTAGCCTTTGAACGAGCAGGTAACACAGGCTTTTTCTTACGGTTTTCATCAGATTTTCTCTGCATCCTGTTTCTCTCCTGTGGTTAGATCAGCTGATGAGTCACCTGATGTTTTGCTGCTTCGAATGACAAAAATAGAGACTCAGAATAACCACACAGAAGAGTATTTGGCGTGTTTACCAAACACATTGCACACACCCTGGTTTTCTATGATTTTATAAGGAACATGTGCAGGGCCATGTGGAGAAGTCAGAAAGAGCTGCTGGCTTTTTGAACTGGCTGCATGTGAGCACACACAACACTGAAGCTGCCTCACCCCTCCAAGCCCTACCAAAGACTGTATTACACTTCTAGCTACAAAAGAGTGGGCAGAACTTAGAACATGAAAGAACCCTTTTTCCTGGACAGTGTTCAGACGGCTTCACCCTAAGTTTGGCAGTCGGTTCTCCTGAAATACCTGAGGCTTGGCAGGTTATTACAGACCACCACATGGTATTCCCCGGCAGGGTCTATTCACAGGTTCACTGAAGCAGAAATAAATGAAGTACAAGAAAATATCTCTCAAGGTAACATAATTTAATTACAAGAATATTAATATTTCCTGTTGTGTAACACATTCTCCTGCTTCAGTTTGGAAAGAAAAATTCAGTCACTCAAGTAAGCGCCTAAATCTTTAAATGGATGTGCTTCTACAAAAGAGTTTCTTCTGCCATTTTTAGAAGAAAATATTCCCAAATGGAAGAGTTCTATCCTCTAGATTTCTCTACTCTCTTATCTAGAGGATAGACATGTAGCTCAGTGTACAGTGTTTGGCTAGTATTTCTATGAAGCCTTGGTTTCATCCTCAGGACACATGTACACACACACACACACACACACACAAACACACACACACACGGAGTTCCTTCTTTAAAGATATAATGGAGTAGCTTTTCCCATGCCTGAGGAATTGTGCCTTACTGTCCCTTACTGTCTCAATCCTGCCAGATGCAGAAGGGGCCCACCCAGCACCCAAGAGCTCCCCTGCAGCTCACTGCAGGCAATGCTGCAGGGTTGGTTAGAAGACGTGGACTGAAGTATAGAATGCTGTTGTAGTCCAGATTTGCTCAGCGTTAAACCAGTACTGTGTTTTCATTTCTGAAAAAAAAAAAAAAAAAAGCAGACCTCCAAAATGAGAGAGGGGTGCCTTTGACCTCTAAGACAAGCTCAATACAGTGAGGATTGACTGGCCAGCTTTTATCCAGAGATGCAAACAAGTGGCTTTTCCAGTGAAAGAATTCTCAGTGCTGAGGGTTTCATGCCAGAGTGCAAATCTCTGAACACTCCTCGTGCCCACGGCTGGCAGGTCCTGTCCCTTCGTGGCTCATGGCAAGCCCTCGCTGCTTTGTCTGCTCAGTTCCCAAGTGCCTTAGAGCTGCCCTGTATGCCACGATCCCATAAGCCAGGGTAAAGAACAGGGCAATAGCCTTTCAGAACAACCCCTGTTGCTCCTCAGAAAAACAAGCTTCTTGGTTTCCTCAGAGAAAATCCTTACTCTAGAAAGGCTTTGCTTTGGGCATCTCAACTCATGTCTCACCATTCAGATGAAAACCCGCCTCCTACTCTTGTGAGTTGAGGTTGTATTTCTCTATAAGCAGTCCCTGAACCTTGAGAAGTTATACTGGGTCTCTCCATGTTCCTTGACCTGAGAATCTCACAGGCATGGCACTCTTCTGTTTGATAGTCAGAGTTCTTGGGCTAGCAAAGTTGAAAGGCTGCCTTGGATGACACCTGCCCATGTCTAGGTGATGGAATTCTTGGTGAAAACAGGGAAGTATGCCAGCTCAGAATTCTGCCTCAGGATGTCATGTGACAAAACAGGCCAAAGGAAGTACGTTAAGGAACCTGCCCTTCATGGGAAGGTTTGAGCAAACCCTATAAAATCACAGCCCTAAGCCCAAGTTCTGGGCCTGCCTGCCATTACTTCCCAGCTTCTCTAGAATGCTAACACAACTTGATCAGGTGAGGTGGCTCTGGAGTTAAAATTCCATGTTCTAACTGCATAATGAAGAGCCAGTGGCTGGTCTTTCCTGAGTTTATAGAGGAAAAGCTTTTGCCTTTTCAATTTGATATTTGGGCTCCAACCCCAGAAGCATGGAAATAGTCACACGTGTTAAAAAGTACTGCTGTTTAATTTTCTAGTCATGTACTTTAAAAAGCCAGTACAATAAAGACTTTTTAAATTATCTTTTCAGATCTTCCCCTGAAATAGCCCCAAAGCAGCTACACATTAACATTCAGCACTGACATGTAAATGGAGGAGAAGCTGCTGGGAAGCACGTGGGCTCCTCCCTTAGTGGTGCATCCAAAGGACACTGGGTATTCAGAACTTGTGAATGCAAGCCTGTATAGCTGACAGCCAACATCTACCCTTACAGTCTTAATGTCAGGATTACACAGCACTGAAAAAACAAACGCAAGGCCTGCCTTTCTGTTCTCGTTTCTTCCTCTCTCCTGCCCTTCCAGCTTCCAACCTGACTACATCAGTGGACCTGTTTGTCCCCCTACATTGTTCATCATGAAAAATCTTTTTCTTGGCATTTCTAAGTCCTTACATTCATAAATAAGATACAGTGGTCACTGGTGGAGCACACAGGCAATCACTGAGTTGTATTAGAGACATTTTATTGAAAATGCGAAAATAGGAAATGTATTATAGCCTAAAATAAATTACATAACATATACAGCATATATTTATATCTTTAAAATATTTGTTTCGTTTAGGTTCTCTCAGTCTAGTTATTTTGACTCAATCAAGAATTTAGGAACTGTATCCATAATTTTTTTAAAGGAAAAAACCCGCTTTCCAAAACTTAGAAAAATATACTGCACTAAATGGATTTCTGATGCATTATTTCAGGGAATATCACATAGTGACTTTGATACTTGTTTATAAAATGTCTTGCTTTATGGGGTGTGAGGGAAGTACCATAGTACACTCAAAATTACCTGTACTGCAGAGCTGTACAGGTAATTTTGGCAGAACCAGGTAAAAAACCTACATGAGAAGTTATGAGACAGCGACCTGGCATTAGAATGCAAGATTATGACTTAAAGCTTCTGTTCACTGTAAAAACGAAATGGAAAGTTAGAATGCTCCACTTAACTCACTCTAGCGCCATCTTCAGGAAAGGCGAGTGAAAAGCAGGCCTTCGGGGACCTCATGCAAAGGATGCTGACATTTGGAGATGGCTTCGGTGACAACTCTGAAAAGTCAGCTCATGTATATACACGGTGAGGTTGCGGCAACTCAGTGAGACCAGAGAACACAAACGTGAGATGCTGATGATCGCGCCAGTTTGCTGCTGCAATGGCCCCGCAAACTGATTTCTACAGAGTTTTTTCCCATACGTTGGCCTGGTGTGGCCACAAACTTTCCTCTGGGCTTCAGCCTGCTGCCCACCTGTGTGTGTGGTAGACAGTTCTTGGCTCTGCAGTGGAGGGGGGGGTGCCATGGCCAGCAGGGGATATCTCTGTGTATTGCCACGGCATCGGGGAGCAAGTCACAAGAGGCTGAGCTTTAACCTGCTGATTCTTAAGAGAGGTGAAAACATACAGGAGCGTGTGTGGCCTGCAGGGCAGCAGTGGCCCAGAGCCGATGGCACAGCCGCAGTCCTTTGGTTCCAAAGTGGAGATTGTCCAAGGGAGGAGTAGAAACTACATCTTCTGGGTTTTCATGAAGCAGGGACACGAAGTCTACGGTTCTCTGTAGAAAGTGACAGTAAAGACCTTTCTTAGGTCCCCACATCAGTGTGAGCATACCCAGTATGCTAGAGAATTTACTCGAAACCTTTAAATCAAGGCCTCTTTCGTTACCAAAAATAAAAATTAAAAAAGAAGAAAGAAACATGATGGGAGGAGATGATGCCGAGCGTCGCCGACTGTCCCTGCAGTTCCCCAGTGGTGGCCTGTGCTTACTCATTTTCCTCTCTCATTTCTACCACGTCTGTCACCTCCTCTGCGGGAGGCATGTCAGTCATTGCAGAGTCTTCGCCCTCGGTGGCCGACTCATTCTCCATCTTCTTTTTCTAGATGAAAGAAGAACGGTCAGTGGGACTGAACAGGACACACCATAGCAGAACTGTTAGTGGGGCATCCTGGGGACACACCATAGAGCGGAGCATCCTGGGGACACACCATAGCGGTACTGTGAGCGGGGATCGTGGAGACACGCCACAGCGGTACTGTGAGCGGGGCATCCTGGGGACACACCACAGCGGTACTGTGAGCGGGGCATCCTGGGGACACACCACAGCGCTACTGTGAGCGGGACATCCTGGGGACACACCATAGTGGTACTGTGAGTGGGGCATCCTGGGGACACACCATAGCGGTGCTGTGAGCGGGGCATCCTGGGGACACACCATAGTGGTACTGTGAGTGGGGCATCCTGGGGACACACCTCAGCGGTACTGTGAGCGGGGGGATCGTGGGGACATGCCACAGCGGTACTGTGAGCGCGAGATCGTGGGGACACAGCACAGCGGTACTGTGAGCGGGGGATCGTGGGGACACACCACAGCGGTACTGTGAGCGGGGCATCCTGGGGACTCTTGCTGCGGATGCCATCTTGTTTGCGGTGACGTCATCCAGGCTGACTGGAGGTCAGTGTCCCTACCCTTCTGTATTTGTGAACCTGCCCGTCTAGACACCACCAGCTCCCTGCTCCTCTTGTCCCTCATGACCAGCTGGGAACGGGTTTCCTCCTCCCTAAAACCCCAAACTTTGAATCTCATGTTCTATTAGAGTTCTCCCCACCCATCCTCAGTCCCGCACCCCCCCTCCCCCCTCCCCCCACCTC
>VZQC01007977.1:638772-749437 GCA_009823505.1 Rhizomys pruinosus
CCCGCCCCAGAGCCAGCTCTGGGTTCACTCTGTCCTTCTCATTGCACAGCCCATCCCTGTGAGCCTCATGGTCCTACTGCACAATCCTTGCAAAAATAGCTGTGTTCTTGATGCTGTAGTGAGGAGATGGGCTTCCCTCCAGCCTCATCTGGCTGGGCCCTCTCTCCAGCCTCGTCTGGCTGGGCCCTCCCTCCAGCCTCATCGTCAGGCTGGGTCCTCCCTCCAGCTTCGTCTGGCTGGGCCCTCCCTCCAGCCTCGTCCGGCTCCCTCCCTAAGACCCAGCTCCCCATCCACGCCTCTGCGAGCCTCCACTGAGGTTCATTCTCTCTGTAGCCATCCCTTCACCTGCCTGCCCTCAGCTTTACCTATGATCACATCCTTCCTTGCTTTTCCTTAGTCCTATTTGCCAGGTAAAACCCTGGCCTCACTTAGGCTCAAATCTCTGACCTCAGCTGGGAATTGCCACGATGGCTGGGGAGTCCACCAGAACCCTGAGCTGCATGCCCACCACAGGACTGGGCCTCCGTGCCCTGCTTCCCAGCCCTGGGCTGCATGCCCACCACAGGACTGGGCCTCCGTGCCCTGCTTCCCAGCCCTGAGCTGCATGCCCACCATAGGACTGGGGCTCCGTGCCCTGCTTCCCAGCCCTGAGCTGCATGCCCACCACAGGACTGGGGCTCCTGCCCTGCTTCCTAGCCCTGAGCTGCATGCCCACCACAGGACTGGGGCTCCTGCCCTGCTTCCTAGCCCTGAGCTGCATGCCCACCACAGGACTGGGGCTCCTGCCCTGCTTCCTAGCCCTGAGCTGCATGCCCACCACAGGACTGGGGCTCCGTGCCCTGCTTCCTAGCCCTGAGCTGCATGCCCACCACAGGACTGGGGCTCCTGCCCTGCTTCCTAGCCCTGAGCTGCATGCCCACCACAGGACTGGGCCTCCGTGCCCTGCTTCCTAGCCCTGAGCTGCATGCCCACCACAGGACTGGGGCTCCTTGCCTGCTTCCTAGCCCTGAGCTGCATGCCCACCACAGGACTGGGGCTCCGTGCCCTGCTTCCTAGCCCTGAGCTGCATGCCCACCACAGGACTGGGGCTCCTTGCCCTGCTTCCTAGCCCTGAGCTGCATGCCCACCACAGGACTGGGGCTCCGTGCCCTGCTTCCTAGCCCTGAGCTGCATGCCCACCACAGGACTGGGGCTCCTGCCCTGCTTCCTAGCCCTGAGCTGCATGCCCACCACAGGACTGGGGCTCCGTGCCCTGCTTCCTAGCCCTGAGCTGCATGCCCACCACAGGCCTGGGGCTCCGTGCCCTGCTTCCTAGCCCTGAGCTGCATGCCCACCACAGGACTGGGGCTCCGTGCCCTGCTTCCTAGCCCTGGGCTGCATGCCCACCACAGGACTGGGGCTCCGTGCCCTGCTTCCTAGCCCTGAGCTGCATGCCCACCACAGGACTGGGCCTCCTGCCCTGCTTCCCAGCCCTGGGCTGTCTCCTCTGGCAACCTCAGCTTTCACATATCCTCTTCTGTGTCTCTGCCTTCAGTGTGGCCCTTTCTTAGCTGACAGCGTAGTTCCTCCGTCATAGACTCCCTCTCCTTGCTCTGAGGGTTCTCCTCTCTTCTGCCCACCCTCCTCATGTGCACTTGGCCCACTGGGTCTGTTGTCCCTGTCTCCACTAGCGGCCCATTCACTGGGTCAGTCCCTGAAGCGAACATTTCAAATCACACCCGATCTCCATGTCCACAACGTCTTCCTTCAAAGCAAAAGAACTCAGAAAGCTGTCTGTGCTTGAAGTCTTCAACGTTTTTCCCTTTTCTGGACTCCTGAGATGTGGGAACACCTAGACAGAGTCACAGACCTCCTTACCTCCCAGCCCACACTCTGCCGTGAGTCCCATCATCTACCCCTGCTCTTTCCTGCAGTCCTCGAATCCCTGGTTGCCTTAAGGTTGGCTGCTTCCTCTGCAACCAGTTGGCCTGAAAGCACACACACCGCCAGGCTGTCCTGGGTCCCTGCTCAGCTCCACCAGCACAGACACCTCCAGGCTGTCCTTGGTCCCTGCTCAGCTCTACCAGCACAGACACCTCCAGGCTGTCCTTGGTCCCTGCTCAGCTCTACCAGCACAGACACCTCCAGGCTGTCCTTGGTCCCTGCTCAGCTCTACCAGCACAGACACCTCCAGGCTGTCCTTGGTCCCTGCTCAGCTCTACCAGCACAGACACCTCCAGGCTGTCCTTGGTCCCTGCTCAGCTCTACCAGCACAGACACCTCCAGGCTGTCCTTGGTCCCTGCTCAGCTCTACCAGCACAGACACCTCCAGGCTGTCCTTGGTCCCTGCTCAGCTCTACCAGCACAGACACCTCCAGGCTGTCCTTGGTCCCTGCTCAGCTCTACCAGCACAGACACCTCCAGGCTGTCCTTGGTCCCTGCTCAGCTCTACCAGCACAGACACCTCCAGGCTGTCCTTGGTCCCTGCTCAGCTCTACCAGCACAGACACCTCCAGGCTGTCCTTGGTCCCTGCTCAGCTCTACCAGCACAGACACCTCCAGGCTGTCCTTGGTCCCTGCTCAGCTCTACCAGCACAGACACCTCCAGGCTGTCCTTGGTCCCTGCTCAGCTCTACCAGCACAGACACCTCCAGGCTGTCCTTGGTCCCTGCTCAGCTCTACCAGCACAGACACCTCCAGGCTGTCCTTGGTCCCTGCTCAGCTCTACCAGCACAGACACCTCCAGGCTGTCCTTGGTCCCTGCTCAGCTCTACCAGCACAGACACCTCCAGGCTGTCCTTGGTCCCTGCTCAGCTCTACCAGCACAGACACCTCCAGGCTGTCCTTGGTCCCTGCTCAGCTCTACCAGCACAGACACCTCCAGGCTGTCCTTGGTCCCTGCTCAGCTCTACCAGCACAGACACCTCCAGGCTGTCCTTGGTCCCTGCTCAGCTCTACCAGCACAGACACCTCCAGGCTGTCCTTGGTCCCTGCTCAGCTCTACCAGCACAGACACCTCCAGGCTGTCCTTGGTCCCTGCTCAGCTCTACCAGCACAGACACCTCCAGGCTGTCCTTGGTCCCTGCTCAGCTCTACCAGCACAGACACCTCCAGGCTGTCCTTGGTCCCTGCTCAGCTCTGCCAGCACAGACACCTCCAGGCTGTCCTTGGTCCCTGCTCAGCTCTACCAGCACAGACATCTCCAGGGTGTCCTTGGTCCCTGCTCAGCTCTGCCAGCACAGACACATCCAGGCTGTCCTTGGTCCCTGCTCAGATCCACCAGCACAGACACGTCCAGGCTGACCTTGGTCCCTGCTCAGCTCCACCAGCACAGACACGTCCAGGCTGACCTTGGTCCCTGCTCAGCTCTACCAGCACAGACACCTCCAGGCTGTCCTTGGTCCCTGCTCAGCTCTACCTATATCTACATCTACTTATCTGAGTGAATAAGATAGGGCTCCTGCTCCCTGAGAACACGTAAGTCATGGAGAGAGAAGAAATACACCCCACGCAGTTTGAGGGAATGTAACTGTGTGGGGTGGGTACGGTGGGGTGGGATGGGCCAACACTGGTTAGAACGGGCTTCCTGGAGAGGAGCTGATAAGGGAAAGGTCCTGATAGTCCTGCAAGCTGTTGCCACTGTCTCACCTGCTTCCGATAGACATAGCAAGCTGCGATGGCCACCATGGTGGACTCTCCCACGAACCCTGCTAAAAGGGAGCCCACGCCCAGGGTGGCTCCGTGTACCCTAGACATGAGAACACAAAAGAATTTTGTCTGTTAAAGCCATGTTGAGACCCAGTAGAGTTGATGAGAAACCCAGCTAACACTGATTACACCCAGGAATACCATAGACCAGAGGAAAGAGAGCAATGACATCCTCTGTGTACTGGGCTCAGGACAGGCTGCGATGACCCACTGAGATTTGAATGAGTCTAGGTGGACCTGTAACTCAGGGCTGAGCTGTCATCTTCTAGGACCAACTCCAGTGGCTCCTGGCCTGTGAGGATCATCTCAGACTTGCTGACCAGCCCGAGTCCCTCTCACTAAGGAACAGGGAGTTTGGAGAACAGGGCTGATTTCTCTTGTGTTGGTTTGCACCTTCCTCAGCACAGCAGACACTCTGAGCATCACCTGTGTACGGGGCAACATGGCTCTCGGGGCCTCTACGGGACTGAGGTAGAAAAGCATTCTGGATCTCCAGCCCTAGTATGCTCGGGGATTCCCTTGGAAATGCAGATTGAATCCCCCAGACAGAATACTTCAGGGGCAAAGGACTCTACCAAATGCCTTGATGACATACCCCAGGTAAGGCAGGACCACGAGGCTGGTGATGAGGACGATGATGCGCAGCACGGAGCTGGGTGCCAGGACGAAGGTCTTCTTCAGTGTCATCAGCCACCCAGTGAGATGGGCCCTCACAGTCACTGTGAGAAGAGAAAGACTCAGCAGCTGTGGCCGGGTCAGCCTACATCTTCCCATCCCGCTGCTGCTGGCCAGGGCAGCAGCTCTAGAAATCTAAGTGCTGCCTGGACCTCTGGCCTGGTGCTGTGGCCCACGGCTGGTCTCTCTGCTTTGGGACCTGGCTGTGGTTAGCCCCTGTCCTCACCCTGCTTCCCGCCTCCTCGGTCCTGTGTCTACACAGCCAGATGCAGATCTGCCTTGCTCCACCATGATCACTGTCTTCCCGGTGGGCCTGGCTGCTCCCGGGAGGGTCTTGCCCTGTTGCCCCCCACCCCCAGTCTATCCCTGACCATCCTCTTCTAGAAGAGAAAGCCCAGAAAGAAGAGGCAACTTTGATGCTGAGTGACCAGAAAAGCTGGGACCACCCTCGTGCTGAGCAGAGGGGATGGGAGCACTGGGGATCACAGTGATCCTGTCCCCCCTCCCCACCATGCCACACAGCCAGCCCTGACACTCCAGCCTGTCTTCCCTTCGCTCCTCTCCGTCATGGTGCCAGAGCTCTTTGCTTTGTTGACATCACACAGGGGCACACTTCCATATCCACTCTGCATCCAGATTGTGAATATAAAGAAAGGCACAAGTGGACAGCACGTGAAAATGGAAGGCACAGACAGACCTTTGCCCTGGTGCTGTGAAGCAACCGCAAGGCTGAGACTCTGAAACCAGAAAGGCCTTGGGGGAGGGGCCCTTACTCCGCCCGGGCAGCACCTGCAGTCTCTGGAAAGCTGTGCTTCTGGGGAATGCTCACTACAGGACTGGTCTGTTTGACATGTAGAATCTGCTGGGCTTTTTGGTTTTTACTTTTGCTGCACTGGTGATTGAGCCCAGGGCCTTACACATGCTAGGCAAGTGCTAGACCACTGAGATTCATCTGCCTCCCTGTTGTCTTCTTGGTCAAGCAGTGTGTTAGACCAAGGGGTAGAAATGTAATTCGGATGAGGCTCATTTTCTTCTCTTAGGGCACAGAGAGCTCCATTTAAATTTGAGCAAAAGAGAGGGTGAGGGTCACAGGTGTGCTAATCTGGTGAGGAGAGGGTGAGGGTCACAGGTGTGCTAATCTGGTGAGGAGAGGGTGAGGGTCACAGGTGTGTGCTGATCTGGCGAGGAGAGGGTGAGGGTCACAGGTGTGTGCTAATCTGGTGAAGAGAGGGTGAGGCTCACAGGTGTCCTAATCTGGTGAGGAGCAGGCGAGGGTCACAGGTGTCCTAATCTGGTGAGGAGCAGGCGAGGGTCACAGGTGTATACTAATCTGGTGAGGAGCAGGCGAGGGTCACAGGTGTATACTAATCTGGTGAGGAGAGGGTGAGGGTCACAGGTGTGCTAATCTGGTGAGGAGCAGGCGAGGGTCACAGGTGTCCTAATCTGGTGAGGAGCAGGCGAGGGTCACAGGTGTATACTAATCTGGTGAGGAGAGGGTGAGGCTCACAGGTGTCCTAATCTGGTGAGGAGCAGGCGAGGGTCACAGGTGTGTGCTAATCTGGTGGCACAACCTGAACAGACTTCCAAGAGCCAATGGAGCTGAGAGGACAGCTGGGCTGTCCAGGCTCTCTGGCCCCTGTTGCATCATGATTATGAGAAACGAACCCTATGTGCCTGGGTCTCCAACTGCAGCCTCCTGTCACGGCTTCCTGAAGCTCTGCCTCATTCAGAGTTTACCTGACAAAGGCCAGCTTCCACCCTACGTCTTGGGCTTTTCAATCTCTTTACTTCTGTCGCAGCCCAGGTGACATCCTTGAGAACTGAAAGGGTTAGAGCTTCAGCGGGGCTGCTGGTTGCTTAGCTTGGGGACGGCATGGGGCTGGGAGGCGTGCGTTGGCCCTAGCCTGAGCTGCTGCTGCTGCTGCTGCTGCTTTTTGGTCTTTTTGAGACAGGGTCTCCCTGTAGCCCCAGCTGTCCTGGAACTCACTCTGTAGACCAGGCTGGCCTTGAACTCACAAAGATCAGTCTGCCTCTGCCTCCTGAGTGTTAGGATTAAAGGCGTGCTCCACCACGCCTCCCTTCATTCTTAAACTAATTGTGAATTGTGGCTTTGTAGAGTCTGGCTTCTAATTTAATGGTCTACATAGATTTTTTTTTCTTTTGGAGAAGGGCAATTAATCATATCTGTCTCTTGTTCTGTCTGTCTTTCATTTGCTGAAGATTGAACCCTGTACTAAGCTATAGCCCTGACCTCAGCAATTTATTTTTGACTAGGTGACATGCACTCTGTACAAAGTTTAAAAGCAAATGCAGCACAAAGGTCTTCCTCTCACTAATGACTTTAGAAGCCCCTTTCCTGCTTCCCATAGGAATCCTGTTACCAGATTAGTGAATCACTTCTAGAAACAGAATACACATGTATAGCCACACATATACAACTGTAACAGCAACAGTCGAATGCTCATCACGGCCCGGTCCCCCATGTACTCTAGCATGATCCTGTTCGTGGACGGCTCCTCTTACAGCCGAGTCAGCCTGGGGCTTTTCCTGCTGTTCTGACAGCTTCTTTTCTGGCCATGAACTATCCGGACCCTGCATTCTTCTTTTCTTTTTTTTGAATTTTATTTGTTTTTTAAGGGTATGAATGTACTGTCTGCATGTAGGTTTGTGCACCTGTGTCCTGCAATGCCAGGGAGGTCAGAAGAGGGTGTCAGATTCCCCTGGAACTGGAGTTAAAGAGGGTTCTCAGCCACCATGTAGGTGCTGGGAATCGAACCTGGGTCCTCTGCAAGAGCAGTCAGTGCTCTTAACTGCTAGGCCATCTCTCCAGCCCCTGCATTTTTCTTTTCTAAGAGTATTTATTTTTCTTTTTTTAATTTATTTCTGTATGTGTATGAATGTACTGTCTGCATGCAGGTCTGTGCACCCGTGTTGTGCAATGCCGGAGGTCAGAAGAGGGTATCGGATTCCCCTGGAACTGGAGTTCTCCTGGAACTGGAGTTTCAGACGGTTCTCAGCTGCCATGTGGGTGCTGAGGATTGAACCCGGGTCCTCTGTAAGAGCAGTCGGCGCTCTTAACCGCTAGGCCATCTCTCCAGCCCGAGTATTTATTTTTCTCTGTTCATCTCCAGGCTTTAGTGATAAAGCTCACTCTATTTTTCATTCTCATTTTCATTTCACTTTGCAAATTGTCATACGATAAAATTGTATTTTTTTTTTTTTTTTTCTTTTTGAGACAGGGTCTCCCTGTAGCCCCAGCTGTCCTGGAACTCACTGTGTAGACCAGGCTGGCCTTGAACTCACAAAGATCTGCCTGCTTCTGCCTCCCAAGTGCTAGGATTAAAGGCGTGCGCCACCAATAAATTGTATTCTTAGTGTATCGTTCTGAGAAATCTAATTCATGCATAAATTTGGGTATCCCAACAATCAAGACAGAGGATAGGCCTACTGTTTCCCCCCAAATTCCATGTGCTGCTTTTGGGGTCTATTTTATTGTGTTTGCACTTTAAAAATAAATAAATTGTGCTGTTTGTTCATTTGTAGAAATTTCAACCTGCTGGCTAATGGCTTTCTAGCTTAGAATGATATACTACTTTTTTGGTCAATGACATGATTCCACTGGGCAGGAGGATAAACAGGAACACTTTCTTTCTCTGTTACTTACCTGGTACTGGGAAGAAGGAGAAGATACGTAGAGGAACAACACAGAGTTCCGCAAAAGCAAAGTCCACTCCAATGATGTCTATCAAAATCTTCTCAGACACGTTGGGGGTCCAGAACATCACAAAACAGAGCTGGGGATTGGGACAGGACATTGAACAAGGTTGTGAGGAAAGGGCACAGACAAGTGCAATGACAAGGCCAGGTGTGACATGGTCCCTGAAGCCATCTGAGAGATGGTGAAACTGCTCACTGGGGGGTGGCACCCCAGGCCTACAGCTGCATGTCCCTGCCTTGCTCTCATCCGCCAGCAGGGGGCGCCGGTCCATTTGCTGCACCAGCCCTACAAGGGATGGCAGGCGTGGCACATGCACTGTCTGGATTGGTAATGAGGCCAGGGAAGGGGGTCAACTTTCTCCAGGAGAAACCAGGGTGCTCTATGACTCAGTTAGTTCTGGGTGGACATAATTCATTGCTATTTTACATCCTTAGCAAAAATGAGATTGACCTGCAACATTTGGATGAGAGCCACAGTGCTATTTAGAGTAAAACACATGTTGTCAACTTTGCGAGTAAAGAGGATGAAGGAAGAAACAACAGCCACACAATCTGGAACTTTGGAAACGGAGATGGACAAGTGTTGGAGCTTGAAACTGACAGGAATGCAGAGTTTACTTCCCACCTCTCCAAGATCAGGAGTGGGAAGCAGGGTGGGAGGCAGGCTGGCAAATCCTGCGCTGTCCCCTTGACAGCATTATCAGGACAGGGTTTAGTCTCTGGATGAGACAAAATGGTGGCTGGCATGTCTGAGGTACAGAGAGAATAGGGACTACAGACGGCAACGTTCTCCTCGGCTCCCAGAACACAGGAGAGCAGCCAAGTTCCTCATGGAGGACACCAGAGTGGTGTTTTTTCAAACTAAATTTTTTGAACTTGCTTTTATTTGTACGAGTGTCTTGTGTGCATGGATGTTGCTGCATCTGTGTTGTGCAATGCCCATGGAGGCCAGGAAAGCTCACTGGATCCACTGGAGCTGCAGTTAGAAGACAGGCGTTAGCCACCATGTGGGTGCTGGGAACCAAACCTGGGTCCTCTGAAGGAGCAGCCAGTGCTCTTAACTGCTGAGCCATCTCTCCAGCTCCCAGGGTATCTTGTGACCAGCCTGAGAGAAGTTCCTGGAGGTTTGAGGCTTCCGAAAATGCAGCCCCACAGGAAGTGCTATCAGTGAAGCCCACAGAGATGCTAGATCACAGCCCATATTCACGTTTCCAGCTTCTAAGCAGCTGCAGTGACCTTCTTATAAACCTGAGCACACAGCCTCTGACGCAGATGACAGACTCAACATCATCAAAGAAAAACAAAAGGACAATGCAGAACGAAGAGAAAGAAAACAACTTTCTGCCCCTTGCCATTGTCAGAGATGATGGAGAATGTCCATGAGTCCAGAATAGAAGGAGAATGTTCTAGAACGGACATTCACAGAACAAAGAGGAGCTGAGAGTTAAGAAGACGAATGCAGAAATGCAAAGCTATTAACTGAACATAAGACAGATTTGGCAAGTCTCAGAAAGACGGGCACTGAAGAATAAGATACAAGAAATAAGAGAATAAATATTTAAAGAAAAGAAGGGTCAAATATTCTGATAATAGGAGTTCTAGAAAGAGATTACAATGAAACTGTCAGAACTGAAGGAAGAGTTGAGACGGAAAGGGCATTCTGGGAAGGAAGGCCCTGGATGGCCAAAGAGCCAGTAGGACACATTCCTGACAGTGCTGGGGACAGAGCAGGGCCGAAGCTTGCAGCTTTCGATGCTCCCAGCCTACAGAATGAGCCATGCCCACATCAACTGACAATGTAGGAAATCCACCACAGACATGCAGCTTTAGATGCCCAGCCCACAGAATGGGCCCATGCACACATCAACTGACAACGTAGGAAATCCACCACAGACATGCAGCTTTAGATGCCGAGCCCACAGAATGAGCCATGCCCACATCAACTGACAATGTAGGAAATCCACCACAGACATGCAGCTTTAGATGCCCAGCCCACAGAATGGGCCCATGCACATATCAACTGACAACGTAGGAAATCCACCACAGACATGCGAAGATCCTTGTTTCTTCAATGATTCCAGATCCTGCCAGGCTGACAGCATCAACTATCACACTTTTCACACACACTTTCCCAAGAAGCTACTGGTGTATGATCTGCCAAATCAGATGAGTCAGGAAAAGAAAGAGCAAAACACAGGTAGGAACATGGGGAACTAGCCAGAGGGACCCTGAGAAGAGGCGCAGGGGGGTCCCAGGAAGGCTGTGCCAGGCACGCGGGTCAGCACTGCAGCAAGTGGCACCTTCTAGACGAGATGGGAAACCTGGCACATCTGCATACACAAGGGATTGACACAAGGAGGAACCTGGAGCTAAATTAGGGTTAAGTACACAGCAAGCTAAGAAAAATGCCAAGACAATCATCAACTCCAGGGAAAACTAAAGATGCTTAAAAAAGGGAGGGATTCAGGACAGGGATACCATAATCCAGCAAAAGAATTTCCCAGAGTATCAGCACTCACTACAGCTAGAGGCTGTTTAGAGAACTGGGTGGGGGGGGGACGGGGACGGGGACGGACGGACGGACGGACAAGACCTCCAAGTAGCGAGAGAAGGATTGGGGTTGAAGGACAGAGTGCGCTGGAGCATGGTTATTGGGAACAATCCAATAAAACCAACTTTAAATTTTGTGCTGAATTTAAAAACCTTATCCCCTTTTCCTAAAATGCATGCCTTGTCTAAAATAAAACTGAATACATTATAAAATGAGTTACAGCCACGTGTAAGCAGAACACTGAAATTTTAGAACATCATTTACACTTTATGTAATTTAAGCTTCATGGAATTAGGCTGGTTCTATTTACTATGCAATATTGAAAGACTAAAAAAATACCCTGGAGAGGCTGCCATAAATGTTTCCCTGTATAAAGGTGACGGGCTTTTCTCCATGTCTCACCAGCATCTGGGAAATACATTGCACTGGTTTTCAGAACCAGGAGATGTGCTGTCCTCTAGTCTCAGTACTTAGTGTCAGATTCAGACTCCATTTTGACAGGAAGGGAAAAGTACTCCCTTAGAGGTAGCAAATTGGAGCTCAGGGACTTTATCCCCCGAGCGCCTTGGACAAGTGGCCTGTCATCTTTTCCCACCGCATAGCTGCCAGTCTCAAACAGTGAGATATCACTCATGGCCCGTGCCCAGGCATGGCAGCAATTTCAAATAACAACTCCCAAACAGCAGCAGGCATGGTACTGGGAGACAATTTATTTCTCTGCCTGTGTCCCATCCCACAAGCAGAGGAAAGATCCTTCTTTGCAGGGCTGCTTTATGTGAGCCTCTAAATATTTTCCATAGCAGTAAGGCTGTATAAAATTGTGTTAAGAGAGTCTACCCCAAGTTTGCCATAGATTTGGGCCTTAAACCTACCTAGTGAGTCATTCTGCTCCCCTAGTGGGTAGAATGCAGCAAGAGACCATTCTGCTCAAAACTTCGGCTTCCTGGAGAATCATTAGTGTGCTTTACTGTGCAATCAGAGATGATCTGAATGTGAGATAACACCTCAAACACATGTTGCAATCTCTCTGGGTTTTGCAAAATCATTGTAAAGTGGATTTTAAGTCATAACAAACCAAGGAAAAGGAGGGTGTAATTGCATGTTAGAGAGAGGGATGGTGGGATTATGCTTCTGCAGCAAATGAGCTAGGTAATTCCTCCCTGTGGCCCCTCTGTGTGGACACTGCCCACCCGGAGGCCTTTCCTGTCTTGTAGGAAATGATCAGCTGTCCTCTGGAGAGGGGCTGCTAACAGAGGGACAACAGGGAGCATGTCCACGTCCGTGGGGACGCTTGTATCAGTGTCACCTGGCCTGGACAGGTGTCTACTTTTCTGGGCCCTTGAACCCCATGCACCTTTAACGGGAGCTTCCTGGGACTTCAGTTCAGTATCCTCTTCCTAAAGCTATACAGTACCACTTGGCACTCCTAAATCACTGTTTCCTATCTGGCATCTACCTGTGCCACATACACTTTGAATGCCCCTTATCAAAAACATGTACCACAGAGAGGCTTCTTCTTCTGAGTTCTCACACACACAGGGTCTAGCTCTCTATCTGCTAGGAAAATGGAAATCGAAAGCTATTTATCCAGCCATCACAAGGCCATTCAAGGGCAGGAGCCCCACATTCAGGAAGCTTTCCTCTCTTTCTCTGAAGTCTGTAAACTTCATGTTTCCAGTAAGAAAACACTTCTTGCACATGGGACTGTTTCCTGCACTGTCCAGAAGAGGAGAGCGATCAACTTAGAAGCAGGAAGATGCTGGCCACACCTACCTGCAGGTCACATTTTGTGTCCTGGCATGGTGATGGGAACCAGTGCTTCAGAACACAAGAAGCTTTCAGAGTTCCCCCAACAAAGGGCCTTTCAGGAAAAATGCCCTTTTTCTACTGAGTTCACCTAGTGTAGACTTAACCTAGAACATGCCCTCCTGGTTAACCATGATTGCCATGTTCTTTAAATATTTGCAAGGCCATCGATGTTGACTTTTCCAAACCAGAACGAAAATCTAACAAACTACAGACATGATTTGTTCCCTGGAACAGCTGTGGATTGGGTTTTCAAGTTTGCTGTCCTCTCATTAGGAAGTATTCCTCAAAACAGAATAGCCTACCCTGAGCCCAGATCTTGGGTTTTCTATTTCTTCTCCAATCAAAGGACCCAGAGCTCTTTAGAGAAATGACTCATTGTAGGTCTAGAGCTGGGGAGATGGAAGATAATCAGCCGGGAAGAGCTATAACACCAAGGAATGAGGATTGCTCAAAAGGCAAACTAACAGGCCACGTCAAGGAGACACCACCACGACCACGTGGGAGCAGTATAGGCGACAATAACACAGTACTGAATTAGAACCCAAAGTATAAAACTAATATCCAAGAGCCCATACTGCCAGAAACAAATGGGGGAGAGAGATAACCAGTGTGTGTGGAATCCTAAACGATCCCTACGCAACTCTTCCAGGTGGGCGGAGCACACCTTCCAGTCCACGCACGAGGGCTGACTATGGTACTGCACTTCCAGAGAGTACTGCACAGAATGAGGGAGCCGCTGGGCATCGGGAAACCTGCCGATAGCACTGCTGGACCAGGTGATGGAAGTCCTGGTGAACAGTGGTTAAGTCACGGAGACAGCATTTGGGACTGTGTTTGAAAATCCAGCTGTTCCCATCAGTATTTGAATGTAGACCCTATGCGAAGCTACTGCTGGCTGGACTGAGGGGCGTCCATTGGTGGGTGTCCTCAGAGACCTCTGCTCGACATACAGTGTTGCCCAGTGCTCCGATTTCTGACACCCCTCTCCCCCAAATTGTTGGATATACTTTTTAGGAACTCAAAAAGCTTTCTCCATGACCCAATAACTAAAATTAGTAGTCAAGGAGAATTCTGATGTCCTTAAGTTAGAAGAAATAAAATGTACATAGCTGTTATGAGTTAAAAGTAGATGAGCGGGGCTGGAGAGATGGCCTAGTGGTTAAGAGCACCGAATGCTCTTGCAGAGGACCAGGGTTTGATCCCCAGCACCCACATGGCAGCTAAGAACCATCTGTAACTCCAATTCCAGGAGAACTCCAGTTCCAGGGGAATCCGAGACCCTCTTCTGACCTCTGCAGCATTGCACGACACAGGTGCACAAACCTACATGCAGACAGTACATTCATACACACACAAAAAATAAAAATAAAATAAATAAATTAAAAAGTAGATGAGCATTTTTTTTTTTTTTTGGTGTTTTGGAGACAAGGTCTCCCTGTAGCCCCAGCTGGCCTGGAGCTTGCTCTGTAGACCAGGCTGGCCTTGAACTCCACCTGCCTCTGCCTCCTGAGTGCTGGGATTAAAGGTGTGACCATTATTTTTATCTGGAGGTTTTACTATAAAGGCTCAATAGATGTTTAATTAGGTCGAAATCTCCCAGTGGGTAAGCCAGTGCTTAACAATGCAGACCCAGGAGAGGTGGTTGGTTACTAAGTGCGACAGGCCTGGTTCTGCATCCTGCCTGCCTGTCTGGGATGAATCCCCAGCACTGTTTCTCTATACTCTGCTTCCCAGCAAGAATGCACTAGTGTGTTCATCTTTGAGATGGGACTTCTGTGACCATTGGCCTCTACAGAGGAGCCAGTCTACTGACTGTTTGGACTGTCCATGCTGACACAGATGAGGAGTTAACCCGTGAAACTAAGCACCCAGTTTCCTGCATTGAGAGTCTAGCCATGGAGCACACAGTGGTTCTCCTGGTACGGGCACCCCACACTTGGTTCATCCACATCTGCTGTGACTATCGCAAATGGCTTCAACAAAGACTACTGATGAGAACAGGAAGTAGATGCTGGTGAGGCAGTTTAGGGCAAAAAGACTCCAAAGAAAACTGACTGCTTTTTTTCTCTTGAGGAAAACCAGAAATGTCCTTGTCAGAGGTCAGAGATACCAGGAATGTCTAAGCCCAAAATGCCTCTGGTTCTGCCAAGACTAGAGGCTGGGGATGCCAGGAAGGGGGTGTTGTTTTCCTTATCTCTTTCTCCTAAAGAAGTAGCCCTTTCCAGGAAACCATCCTGAAGCGGTGACCTGAAACTTTCGGCCATGGAATCCTCCACACGCAGACCCTCCCTGCTGCACAGGAGTGAGTGCTGCCTTCTTTCTTTCTTAAGAACCCTATACTAAAATAACTTCTTTTTAAAAACTCACTCTCTGTGAGCTTCATTCCTGGAGCTGGAGAAGAATTCAAAAGCCTCTGGCTTGAAATGGCTTCAGTGGCCACTGAGTTTCTGGGACCCTGGCTTCTCTAAGTACAACATGGGCTGAGAAAGGTGCCACTGCTCTCAAAGGCATGCAGATATTTCCATTTCAACACACACACACACACACACACACTTACAGTTTCAGCCAGGTGTGGTGATGCATGCCTTTAACCCCAGCACTCAAGAGGCAGAGGCAAGCAGATCTCTGTGAGTTCAAGGCCAGCCTGGTCTACATAGGGAGTTCCAGGCTAGCTGAGCTATAGGAAGACCCTGACTCAAAAAGGCCAAAAAAAAAAAAAAAAAATCGGGAAATTTCAGATAAAGCATATGTTCTCTATGTGTTTACAGAAAAAAGTGGGTCTTTGTGTGTGTACGCTTTGACAGAGACCCGAGAGGCAGTGTTTGGGGAGAAGGAGGCACCATCAAAAGGAAGCCAATAGCTCAGTTTCAGTAGCCAGCAGCTTGGGAACGTGTCCAGGGACGATGCATGGACTTGATACATGCAGGTGTGACAGACCAGAGCAAGGTGCATCTGTCTTACTAGACTCTTAAGAGAGCTGATGCTCTCTTGTATTGGCCTTTGGTTGCCACATTGGAGGGGCTGCCCTCTGGAGACCTGCTCTGTCCTGGCTATAGTTTGCCACACTGGGATGGAGGGTCCTTCCCAAGAGCATTCCTAAAGCTGGTTATTTTAAGATGAGCCACCACATCCTAGTATGATGTCCCAACATCCCAATGGGACTCCTTAAGGTAAGAAGGATATGTGTGTCTGAGTTTTGAAGGGGAAAGTAATGCTGTTTTTCCAGGGTGGAAATGCCTAATAATGTGCCTGACAGTGCTGCTGTGTGAAAGTAGCCAGTAAGGCACTGATGGGGTGACACAGAGCAAGACTGGGGTGACTGATACATCCCGTGGAACTGCTATACTGGGACTGCTCCCCTATCTCATGAAGGGTGACCCCACAAACAGGCACAAGGGACAGCAAGTGAAAGGAGGATGGGAGAAGGCTTCTTTTTGTGCTGGGATCGCCCTGGAAGGACACAGGTGGGAAGCCTTCTAATGAGGGATGATTATGACCATACTGTATGCTGGGGGGACTTGGGGCTTCTTAGGAAAGGCCAAGCTAGCAAAACATGAGCAGGTTGAATGCAATAGCCAACTACATCTACTAGTGAAACAGAACTTGGTTTTCTGTTACAGAGCTAGAAAAAAACCAGAGGCTTATGTAGCACCTATTCTCCATCTGGCATGTTGGTAATCATAGTTACTAATGCATATCTATTTTGAATAATCCATAATGAAGTTGATGCTATGATTGCATGTTCATGATAAAAATAAGCATTTCAGATGTAGTTCTACAATCCTTCTTCTGTTAGAGAATCAAATCATCCCTATGATTGGGGTTTGACACACTCTCTCTGTGAGAGCCCTGAGTGTCTTTCAGATCTAAGATGTACCCAGATTCTTAGGAAGCCGCAAAAGGATAGAAGAAATATGACATCTCAAACAGCAGGGGCTGCCATGCACCAAGCACACGGGGCACTCAAGGTCACATGGCTGCCAGTTCCGCATGCTCTATCTGCAGAATGACTCATTTTGATTCTTACCAGATCTGAAGGATACTTGGGGTTCTCTGAATTCTGCCTTCATCTTGGCTTTTCCTTGACTATACAACAGTAAACTCAGACTTTGGGGATCAGAGGAGAGGCACAGGGAATGCAGAGTCAGGCAAGATGAAGAGTTCTGTGGACCGACAGCAGTAGTAACACAACCATGTGGTTGTGCCTCACTGAACAGTCAAAATGGGTAAGATGACAGATTTTATGTCAAGTGGATTTGATGAGCAATGAAAACATGCTTTAAAAAGGGCCCAGGGGGAAGGAAGTGTGTGCCACGCAAGCGCAAGGGCCGCAGTTAGGATGCCCTGCACCCACTCGGGAAGTATGTCAGCTATCTGGACTCCCAGCACTTGGGAGGCAGAAATTGGATCTCAGGGCAAGCTGGCTGGCTAGCAGAGCTGGAACCTGCAAGCTATGATTAAGCAAGAGGCCCTGCCTCAGTCAGTGAAGTAGACAGTGCTCAAGGAAGACATACATCCCTGCACACACGTGAACACACATATGCATAATGCATATGCATGCCAATTTTTTTGTTTTTCGTGTGTGTTTTTGAGACAAGGTATTCCCGTCACCCCAGCTGCCTTGGAACTTGCTCTGTAGACCAGGTTGGCCTTGAACTCACAGTGATCTGCCTGCCTCTGCCTCCCAAGTGCTGGGTTTAAAGGTGTGTGCCACCACACCAGGCCAATTTTTTTTTAAAGAAAAAATAAGAAAAAACTTTAAAAATCTGTAACATACTAATATCAGCACAATATGCTCATTTATCTGTTCCTTCAAAACACAGGTGTGGATATGCACCAGCTGTGATGAGGAAGACTCTGGAAGGCTTCAGGGACCAGATTTAATGGTTTCAATCTCTTCTGAGTCTCTCTAACACATCAGTTAGCCCCTTAAAGCTACAAGGTGCACTGATTTAGGAAGCCAGGTTGTCAGCTTTCAGAGGGAAATGTGAAGGGAGGGAAGAGGTTCTGCTGGAAGAAATCCTCGCCCCTGGCCAGAGCTATCCACGTGTTATTTCACCTAGTCCCATGCAGTCCTGGGACAGTGCCTCTATAATGGCTCCTCTGTGATGGGGACACGGGCTCCAAGGCCATGCTGGTAAAGAGCCTTGGGGACTGAGAATCCACGTCTCTCCATATTTCCAGGATGCCCCAAGGGGCTGGATACTCCGGCCACTGGAACTGGGTGTGTTGTATGAGAAAGCTGTGAACTCTGTTCATTTACCTTTGGTCCCTGTTCCATCCCCCATGCACAAGAGAGTTATTTTCCTCTGCAGGATAATGGGAACAATGAGGCAGCAGTCTCCAGGTCACGGTGTGGGGGAGGGGTGTGCAGCAGAAACAAAGCCTCACACAGGCAGCCTTTGTTCCAGACAAAGGGTCAGCATGGTACCAAGGCTGGGACATGTCCCAGCATCTTCAGGATGGATGAATGACAGCTGAGCTGGAGGTAACTTAGCCACAGGAAGGTGAGCCTGGGTCATTCTCAAGAACCCAACTGCTAATTTGGACAACAAGGGCCACCAGGACAAAACCACTGAGGGACAGTGATTTTTTTAAAAAAATTCTTTATCAGCTTGGATTTTACCATTTCTAGTACAGGGCCCTTAGAACAAACCTTATGGAGATGCAGCCTCCCTGGAATAACGGGAGGGTATTAAGTGCATATTGGGAGTCAAGAAGGCTAGCAGCCCCTTGTGATGGCAAGAGGCTCTGAGCTGGCGAAACTGAGGACGTGAGCTGTGGTGCAGGCTCTGACCCCACATTTGACTTCTAAGCGTAGTGTTTTGTCCCGGCGTCTTGTCTTTATGTCCCAGCAGTGACTCAGACACGGGGCTCCGAACCCAGGAGGAGGGGGCTGCTTGGCTCTAGAATGCTCTCCCCCCCTTCCTTTCCCTTGCGGCTTCTGGCCTAGGGGATGATGCTGCCTTTCCTTTTTGTTAATCCTCTGGAATCACACTCCCAGACACACCCAGAGGTGTGCTTTACTAACCAGCAGGTGTTTCTCAATGTAGTGAGGTTGAAGAGGTTAACCCTGGCAGTGATTAACAGCCCTAACACATGCAGAGTGCTTTCCCTGGACAAAGGGGAGATTCATGTCTTGGGGAGAATGAGCAAGTTGGCACAAGATTGCCTCATGCCACTCAGAACTGTACACAATTTAAACTTATGAACTGCTTCTTTCTGGAATTTTCCATCTCATAATTTTGGGCTGTGGTTGACCACAGGTAGCTGAAACCACAGAATGAAATGTGTTGATAAAGGAGGGGCTACTGTATTTTATTTCTCTTAAGTACCCCTTAGCACCTGTAGGGTGAGCATAAGGACCACCCAAAGATAATATGTACTCCCTCCTGACCACAACCAGTAGATACACTATTTGTGGTGACACATGTGATTGATTAAATGAAGGATTTTGAGATGAGATCACCTGGGAGGACCCTAAATGCTTCACTTTCTTGCTGAGGGTCAATTCACCCTTCAGCCACCTCAGTTAAGAAGCCTCCCCAGGGAGACAGAGAGGACTCTGACAGCCATTGGGCACTCAGTGACTGGCAAGCAGGTTTCGCTGTCACACACAGTTTTTTAGCACAATGTGGTTCTTTAGGGCTCAGAAGAGATGAAAAGACCCCTAAGAATAATTTCATGGCACTACTCAGAGCTGTTTTTGGGCCTGGACAAGTGGCCCATCTGATGCAGAGCTGGGGCTGGGGTAGCAAGCCCTTAGTAAAGACCACTCTGAGCAAAGCCGGGGGGACTCTGACTCCCAGTCTGATGGAAGGTGGGGCTGCAGCAGCCATACCACAGCCCTGGCAGAGCAAGCCTCAGCCCTCCGCTGACCGGAGGTTCTGACTGTTTAATCCTGTTCCCAACAACCTCTCATCTCAAGTTGGTGAAGGCTCCCAGTGGCACTTAGCACAGGGCCAGGTGCTTTAGGCCTTCACTGGACTTGTCACCCTAAGTTTATTTGGTAGTTTTTGAGAAAAATTTATGATTTTCCTCTTTTTCCTTTTGGAAATGGAGTCTCATGTAGTCCAGGCAAGACCTGACCCCACTTGTAGCTGAGGATGTCCTGCACCTCTGGCCCTCCTATGTTCAGCTCTCGAGTGCTGGATTACAGACTTGTGCCATCAGATCCAATCTATGTGGTGCTAGAGATGGGACCCAGGGCTTCGTGGTGCTAGGCAAGCACCCTGCCAATGGAGCGATAGCCCCAGGCTTGCATTTTGAGTTTTCAAAAGACTTGCTCGGGCTACTGTATTTAGGCTTTACTGGCTTCCCAACCTGCTCTGTGCAAGGAAATCAATCTGCTTCAGACTTCCAAGGGAAGGAGACAAGCTCACAGGGAGCCCAAAGCTCCTGCGCCCTGAGCAGGTACTCAACTGGGAACCACTCCTGTAGTCTCCCCAGGACATCCTGGGAGTTGTCAGCAGGGCTGCTTCCTCCACATTGTAACGCCCACCACATGGCCCAGGCTGGGTTTGGTTTCTACATTTCAGCTATCTAATAAAAACCATTTTTCCAATGGCCACAGAGAGAGTTCTAAAGTATGCTTTCTGGAAGTCTGCTAATTAGCTCCCCGCTTCCATGTGGCAAGCCAGGGGTTCCTGGCCCAGCCACTTCTCTCTCGGGTTATTCTGGTCTTCAACAGTAAACTGTGTGTGAGTGGGGTGGACCCAGGTAGGCCATGCCAGGCCTCAGGGCTTTATGTGTTGAAATGGAATCCCCATTATGAAGCATTAAGTGGATGAATTAGAATCTGACTTCCTACACACCCACAGACATGCATTTCCCCTCTTCTGCCATGTGAGGGCCTCAGCCACAGAATCATGAGCCAAAAAAGGCCTCCTTCATTAACACTAAATTTATGGTACTGCATTATTAGCAACAGAACACTCACTAATACACTTTGAGTTTTAAGTGGTAACAGTGGAAATCATCAAGATTTGGGGATAATTTGGAAGGACAACACCACTGGGTACAACACTAGTAATCTGTTTCCTAGGTTCTGGAAAATGTTTCAGCTTTTCTGTATTAATAATGACATAGGTTAGTCCAGGGTTTTGCAAGGGCCCAGCGCAGTGCTCTGAATTATTCAATTAAGAAAAGGAACAAAAGCAAGGAAGGGTCCCTAAATCTAATATGTGTTCCCACTTCTCTCACATGCTGTGATGCCAATAAACCCTCCCTCAAAACCATCAGCAAAGACACAGGGAAGCACCTGCATGCTCAGTACTCCTCAGCAACCCCATAAAGGCAGGCACGGTGCTACACGTTGAGTACTCCTCAGCAACCCCATAAAGGCAGGCACAGTGCTGCACACTGAGTACTCCTCAGCAACCCCATAAAGGCAGGCACAGTGCTGCACACTGAGTACTCCTCAGCAACCCCATAAAGGCAGGCACAGTGCTGCACACTGAGTACTCCTCAGCAACCCCATAAAGGCAGGCACAGTGCTGCACGCTCAGTACTCCTCAGCAACCCCATAAAGGCAGGCACAGTGCTGCACGCTCAGTACTCCTCAGCAACCCCATAAAGGCAGGCACAGTGCTGCACGCTCAGTACTCCTCAGCAATCCCATAAAGGCAGGCACAGTGCTGCATGCTCAGTACTCCTGAGCAACCCCATAAAGGCAGGCACAGTGTTCCTGCAAGCTGGTACTTCCCAGCATATCCTCTGCTCAAATGTAGACTCTGGAAATAAAATACTAGTGATGCCTTATGTAAACTAAAGACAGGGAGAATTTAAACATGAAGGCAGTCAGCTGAATAATCAACATCTGATGAATCCACCCATGTGGCCTTAAGTGACGTGTTCTTTTCTCTCAGGAACATCAGCAAATGAGTTTGCCAGCGCCACTGTGACCAAAGCACTACACCTGAGAGACTTAGACCGCAGGAAGGGAGTCTTGCGGGCCTGAGGTCTGAAATCAGGATGGCTGCTTCCCCTGCCTTCTGCTGTTCCTGACTATGGAACACATGTGCACGCTGCATGTTCCCCGTGTTCCTGTCTGAAGGGCCTCCCTCAAAAGAACCCCAGCCACACTGGATTTGGAGTCCACCAGAAAGCCATCTGAACACTATTTACAAAAAAGTATTGCATTTTCAGTACTCAGTTTCAACGCATGAACAGACACAATTCAATACTTGACAATCAGAATAGAACATTCCAGGTGGGTTCATGGTCCACCTCACTGACTGCAAACATGGATAAAAAGATTAAAACCAAGCAAAGGAATGTAAATCTAATATGGGTACCTGCTTAATCGAGTGCTTGTCTTCACTAAGGCTCAGAGATGTAGAACGAAACTGATCTTAACTTCTTCTTAGGCATGTGTGTGCACGTGTGTGCAGGTGCAAAGGACAGAGGCTGTCTGGCATCAGGCTCAACTGTGCTGTCTTATCTTTTTCAGATAGCTCTCTCGAAACTGATCTTAACTTCTTCTTAGGCATGTGTGTGCACGTGTGTGCAGGTGCAAAGGACAGAGGCTGTCTGGCATCAGGCTCAACTGTGCTGTCTTATCTTTTTCAGATAGCTCTCTCGAAACTGATCTTAACTTCTTCTTAGGCATGTGTGTGCACGTGTGTGCAGGTGCAAAGGACAGAGGCTGTCTGGCATCAGGCTCAACTGTGCTGTCTTATCTTTTTCAGATAGCTCTCTCGAAACTGATCTTAACTTCTTCTTAGGCATGTGTGTGCACGTGTGTGCAGGTGCAAAGGACAGAGGCTGTCTGGCATCAGGCTCAACTGTGCTGTCTTATCTTTTTCAGATAGCTCTCTCGAAACTGATCTTAACTTCTTCTTAGGCATGTGTGTGCACGTGTGTGCAGGTGCAAAGGACAGAGGCTGTCTGGCATCAGGCTCAACTGTGCTGTCTTATCTTTTTCAGATAGCTCTCTCGAAACTGATCTTAACTTCTTCTTAGGCATGTGTGTGCACGTGTGTGCAGGTGCAAAGGACAGAGGCTGTCTGGCATCAGGCTCAACTGTGCTGTCTTATCTTTTTCAGATAGCTCTCTCGAAACTGATCTTAACTTCTTCTTAGGCATGTGTGTGCACGTGTGTGCAGGTGCAAAGGACAGAGGCTGTCTGGCATCAGGCTCAACTGTGCTGTCTTATCTTTTTCAGATAGCTCTCTCGAAACTGATCTTAACTTCTTCTTAGGCATGTGTGTGCACGTGTGTGCAGGTGCAAAGGACAGAGGCTGTCTGGCATCAGGCTCAACTGTGCTGTCTTATCTTTTTCAGATAGCTCTCTCGAAACTGATCTTAACTTCTTCTTAGGCATGTGTGTGCACGTGTGTGCAGGTGCAAAGGACAGAGGCTGTCTGGCATCAGGCTCAACTGTGCTGTCTTATCTTTTTCAGATAGCTCTCTCGAAACTGATCTTAACTTCTTCTTAGGCATGTGTGTGCACGTGTGTGCAGGTGCAAAGGACAGAGGCTGTCTGGCATCAGGCTCAACTGTGCTGTCTTATCTTTTTCAGATAGCTCTCTCGAAACTGATCTTAACTTCTTCTTAGGCATGTGTGTGCACGTGTGTGCAGGTGCAAAGGACAGAGGCTGTCTGGCATCAGGCTCAACTGTGCTGTCTTATCTTTTTCAGATAGCTCTCTCGAAACTGATCTTAACTTCTTCTTAGGCATGTGTGTGCACGTGTGTGCAGGTGCAAAGGACAGAGGCTGTCTGGCATCAGGCTCAACTGTGCTGTCTTATCTTTTTCAGATAGCTCTCTCGAAACTGATCTTAACTTCTTCTTAGGCATGTGTGTGCACGTGTGTGCAGGTGCAAAGGACAGAGGCTGTCTGGCATCAGGCTCAACTGTGCTGTCTTATCTTTTTCAGATAGCTCTCTCGAAACTGATCTTAACTTCTTCTTAGGCATGTGTGTGCACGTGTGTGCAGGTGCAAAGGACAGAGGCTGTCTGGCATCAGGCTCAACTGTGCTGTCTTATCTTTTTCAGATAGCTCTCTCGAAACTGATCTTAACTTCTTCTTAGGCATGTGTGTGCACGTGTGTGCAGGTGCAAAGGACAGAGGCTGTCTGGCATCAGGCTCAACTGTGCTGTCTTATCTTTTTCAGATAGCTCTCTCGAAACTGATCTTAACTTCTTCTTAGGCATGTGTGTGCACGTGTGTGCAGGTGCAAAGGACAGAGGCTGTCTGGCATCAGGCTCAACTGTGCTGTCTTATCTTTTTCAGATAGCTCTCTCGAAACTGATCTTAACTTCTTCTTAGGCATGTGTGTGCACGTGTGTGCAGGTGCAAAGGACAGAGGCTGTCTGGCATCAGGCTCAACTGTGCTGTCTTATCTTTTTCAGATAGCTCTCTCGAAACTGATCTTAACTTCTTCTTAGGCATGTGTGTGCACGTGTGTGCAGGTGCAAAGGACAGAGGCTGTCTGGCATCAGGCTCAACTGTGCTGTCTTATCTTTTTCAGATAGCTCTCTCCCTCTAGCTGTGGAGCTTGCCCCTCTGCTAGGCTGCCTAGCTGGCCAGCCTGTCTTGTGGGTGCTAGAGGTGAAGTTCAAGTTCTCACACTTGTGCGTTGAGCACTGTACCCGCTGAGCCATCTTCCCAGCCCCTCATTTTGAACTTCTTTGTAAATAACCAGATCCATAAATACTGAGAGGACCTGACCTCAGATACCCTTGTGCCTGACTGTGTGAGGCCATGCTGTCTGGTGGCATCCTGCAGGCTTCCTTCTCTCTGTCTTAAGTGGCAGTGACATACACATCACACTCCTGCCCTCTCCATCCAGCAGCCTCCACTTGTTGAAGCTGATGGTTCTTAGGTGGCCAGTGGGATGCAACGGGACCTCGCATGACCTGAGTGCTGTGTGCAAACACCAGCAACAGCTGCATTCCGTACTTGCATTCTCAAAACACATCACCTCATCAAAAGTCACCCCATGGGATAATCAACCTGGCTGTCTAGTTTACTGGTTTCTTAAATACACATCACCCTTAAATTCTTCTGAAGCTCACAGCTAATGCTGGAAAGAACGGCGGAGCCCTGCAGGCTGCTGAGTGCTCCAGGGCTTTGGAATGCAGCAGTTTCTTGTTCCGGGACTACTTCTCCTTGGCCATTCTGCTCAGTCTTTCTGTGGCAACCCCCGTCTCTTTTTTTGGCAGCCTCATCCCATCCTGCTGATCCTCACACACATGTTCCGTCTGGCTGACACTCGGTCTTCTCCTCTCCCTGATCCTTCCTCCCCACTCCTCTGACTTGATCTGGGCTTGACACTCAGGCGGCTGCTGAAACGGTTGTGCAGGCTGTCTAGTGCCCCATTGTCTCCGCTTGCCAACACCCATCTGGACCTGTGCCCATTTCCACTGTGTACAAAGGGGCTTGAGGAGGCTTCAGAGAGAGCCAAGCCTGTGCTTTGCATGGACTATTCTCCACTTTTCTTAGAGCAGAGGGGCCCCCATTCTTGGCACTGGCCCCCCAAAGCTAAAGCAGTGGGAAGCTTGAGAAGAGAAACACCAAATGGCCTTTGTGAAGTCAGAATGGAGACTAGTCAACTATGAGTAGCCAAAGCTGTTAAAGGTCCCCTGTTCATCAGGATTTGTTACAAACATCAGAAAGAACCAGGCGTGGTGGCACACGCCTTTAATCCTAGCACTTGGGAGGCAGAGGCAGGCGGATCTTTGTGAGTTCAATGCCAGCCTGGTTTACATAGTGAGTTCCAGGACAGCCGGAGCTACAGGGAGACCCTGTCTCAAAAAAACCAAAACCAAAACAAAAAAAAAAAAAAAAAAAAAAAAAAAATCAGAAAAAGTTAAAATGAAAAATAATCCCCAAACAGGTTTTGGGTAAATCAGCAAATTTAGTAAATTTAGCAGTCTGATCTGTTGGCCTTCATCATGCCTGCCTGGCATCGGAAGTGGCTGGTTTGCACCCTTTTGCTCATTTAAACACATGTTGAGAAGACACGTGCCACTCTGGACAGCATGTTCTACTTTACCCCCAAGTCTAGAGTCTACTAGGAAGCACAGTGGGCTTCATGGACCTGCCCAGTGGTGGGCTTGTCAACTCAAGGTGAAGTTCTTTCCCACCCCAGAAGTCTCCTGCACGGCTGGCTCCTGCCTCTCCTCGGCCCATGATCCCAGCGTGACTTCCTGAGACCAGCAGCCTTCTAAGATACACCGTCACCAAACTTATAGTGGGCATGGAAGTGAAAGTGACCATGGCTATACAGGAAGGTTCTGGCAAAGGGGCCGTTTGCTGGGACAATGTACCCGTGGCCTCATGTTCTTTAAGATTGTCTTTGCCTTTGCATCTGGGTCACTGGTCTGAGTTCGGCCTACTCTTCTGGCTACAATATGACACTTCCACAAGGAAGCCATCCTTCGAAATGGCGTTACTATGGTTTTTACATTGTTAAAATTTTTATTTTATGTGTATGAATGTTCTGCTTGCATGCATGCAAGTGCAGCCATGTGTGCAATGTCCACAGAGGCCATAAGAGGGCATCAGGTCCCCTGGAGCTAGAAATTGAGGTGGTTGTGAGCTACCTGGTGGGCGTATATACTGGACACTGAATGCAGGTCCTCTGGAAAAGCATCACGCGCTCGTAACTGCTGAGCCGTCTCTCTAGCCTGTGCTCTGTGTTTATTTTTAGACTTTCCTTTCTTCAAACAGGCAGTTTGCAGACACTGTGCTAGCCCAGGTTTCTGCTCTATCCTGCTCTTAAGCGGGTCAATTTTGAACTGATGTTTTAGATCCACTCTCTTGGCTTCCTGTATCTCACTCCCATCAGATGGCTAAGAGGTCAGCCAGTTGTCCCTACAGAGCGAGAGCTGAAGGACGGAGAGCAGGATGCTAATGTGAAAAGTACTGTTTTCTGTTCTGCACTCCTCCCGGATTCACCTCCTCACGAAGAGCGGCTGCCTTAGATAAGAACTGTTGACTGACTGCATAATTCCTAGGCTTATCATGGACAGTAGGTCCTAAACTACACTGACCTTCTTTGTGAAGTCCAGTGTCTAAGGGCAGCAGGAGATGTTGAAAAATGAATTGGCTACGTGCTATTAAAAGTTATATACACATAGCGACAGTTAAGTGTTCAAGTCAGAAAAACTGGCTTGACCATTCTCACATGTCTTTTAGTGACAATTCTTCCAGTGAAGATGTTAGATCAATACATTTTGGTGTTATAAGACAAATGAACCCAAAACTCAAAGACTATAGATTATAATGTTGAAGAAACTGAAATTTCTTGAAACATGGAGTCAAGTGCCGCAGTCTGGAGGCCTGGGAACCAACATTTGCTCCTCCGTGGGGACGGTGAAGTTCAAGGCACAGAATTCCAGGTGGCCAGCTTCTTCCTTTTTCTGAAAAATTTCACGTTCTGGCTGTTAATCTCTAAATTTTCTTTCTACAAGGGCTTCTGAGTATTTCTAAGGTAAAAATTTACAGAGACAACTTCTAGTTACAGGGGTTTTCTTTACCTGGGATTAGAATAATTAAAGAAATACAGCCTCGATCTGGTAGATATGAGAATTTTTCTAGGCCCTGTCATTATTTCAAAATAAAATTACTGAGGGGCTGGAGAGATGGCTCAGCAGTTAAGAGCACTGACTGCTCTTGCAGAGGACCCGGGTTCGATTCCCAGCACTCACATGGCAGCTAAGAAACATCTTTAACTCCAGTTCCAGGGGAATCCGATGCCCTCTTCTGACCTTCGCGGCACTGCACGACATGGGTGCACAAACCTACATGCAGACAGTACACTCATACACATAAAATAATAAATAAATAAAATTTTTTTAAAAAGTTACTGAAAAGCAAATTTTCTGAGGTATAAGCTATTGGCTGTGAACCCCAAGTGGGAAGGCCTGTCCTCACACCCGATGAGCCGTGTTCTCCTTCACACTCCACTCCACCTAGGTAGGCTATTTTCTTGTGAGAGAAGACAGGAGGGCAACCTCTCTCCCACAGTTGAACCAGCAGAGGCCCTGACGTGTCAGCTCTCTGAGCAGATGAGGCTCCAAGTCCAGAACCTGGCTTCAACTCAACTTCTGACTCCAAGTCATTTAACAGCTCTCCAAAAGCTGAGGTCTATTCCTGGAATAGAAACTTCTCTGTTTTTTTCCTAAAATACTCTTTTGAACAGTTTCAAAGTTGCTCAGTGTTTTGCTAACATTTTAGGGAACTATGGAAAAACTGGCACACCATAGAAAGAAAAATGCCAACAGAAGACCAGGGTCACCCAGGGTCACCCAGGGTTGCTGGTCAACTCCCACCTCACATGTAATCAGAAATTCCTCCCCAGCAAGGAACCTTGGGATGAGTGTCTGTCACCCCCACCTCACAGGTACATTCAGCTGGAGGGGTAGTGCTGGTGGTGACAGATGTTGAGGACATGAAATTATGGCTACACAGTGGCCTTCTGTGATGGGCCATTGTCTTGAGTTATCCCTGTAACACACTGGATCAGATATTAAGCTGTAGGCTTTGGAAGAGTGTCCACTGGAGGTTTAGAACATGTGCAGGGCGTGCTCTAAGACCACCAGTACTGCTCATCAAGCTAAATGGTTCTTATGACAATGGCAAGGACATTGGAAACTGTATTCCTGTTCTCAGTGTACCCTGACACTCTAGCCCTTGGCCTCTGCATTGGCTATTCATGCTAATTACCATACACATTCAGGTAGTATTTGTACAATAATTACCATACACATTCAGATAGTATTTGTACAATATTTATATAGTATGCAGAAATGGAAATTCAGTTCTACAGGACTAATAGGAACAGCACAGCCATAACAAAGGAAAACTTGCTTCTTTTTCCTGCTTTTAGTAAATAAATGTTTTAATTCTCAATCTTAAATCATATACCATGTCCTTTGGCTTTTGAAAATACATACAGACTGTATGTATTTTCCTTGTGTTTTCTGAACATTATCTTCCATGTCTCAATTGTCCATAGGAGCTTGGTAAAGGCAGAACATGTTATTTCCTTAAGAATGTGCACTCAGACACCAAACAGGTGAAGCCATCAGCCTAGTGTTCTACCTCCCTGTTTACAGCTATAGCCTCCTGGACAGAGTCTGGGATCCAGGAGGGACCCCCAAATATGGCTAAATAAGTTGGCTACATTAGCATAATGTAATTAGGAAAAGAACTTTTACTAGGGAAATAAACATCACCAGTTAAATCTGGGAAAGGGCTGTGGTGTTGACAAAGTTCGCTTTAGAAGCTTAAAAAATGAGCTGGAAATTATGCATCAAGACAGCTCAGAGAGAGTTTACCGAGTATATGCAGTGCCCTAGGTTCAATTCCCAGACTCACACTGCAAGTGTGCATGCACACTTGCACCCACACCCAAACCTGCACCCACACCCACACCCAAAACTATAAAAGAAATCTAAGCTAGATATGGTGGTATACACTGTAATGCTGGCAGGGGAGGCAGGGGCAATGGCTCAGGGGATCAAGTGCTTGCCATGCACGCATGAGGACTGGACCGAAGCTCCCACAGAAAAGCCAGGTGTGACCGGCTGCCTGCAACAGCCCCTCCGTTAGGCAGGTGGGTCCATGTACCCCCTTGAGGCAAGCTGGTTAGCTCTACTGGCTGAATGGGAAGCTCTATGTTAAATGACAAACCCTACTTCAGTAAAGAGGGATCAAGGAAGACTGCACACATGTGTATCCACACATGAGAACATACGTACACACATGGTCACATACCACACATACATACACAAACAAAAAAAATAGGCAACAGTATTATTCAAATTCAGGCAAAGCCCATCTTTCTTGATCATGTCAGGGGCCTGAGAAGCACTGGAAGTACTTTTATCCCTAAAGTCAATGGTCTTGAACAACAATCATGTTGATAAATGTAGCCAGGCATCACAACGTGGAATACAGAATTTTTTCCTTTAAAATGGCAATTTCCCTCTTTGTAACACAGAAACCCACGGGGGTGGAGGTGGAAGAAGGGGAAGGGACTCTGACGGACTCTCCCTTACCGTCAGTGACAGCGCCATGCAGACAAAGGTGAACCTCTTGATGTGGGCTGCAGTGACCGTGCTGCTTGTGTTTGCCAGTTTATTACTGGGGTTATTCTGAGGAAAGAGAACAGCAGGTGATGACAGGGCTGGGTTATCCTTGGTTGACCCCCCAGGTCTCAAAGAGCATCTTGTTTTATTTGATGTGCTTCAAGTACGGATTTCAAGTGACAGCTTGGAAGACAGCTGTCACACTGGGTCTCTCAAACAGCTGTCAGGTTCCTGCCCAGGAACATTAACCAGAGCACGCTCCAGGCTCATCCAATCCTCTGCCTTGGCACCGTGCTGCCCCTTCACCCTGCAGGGCCTGGGCTCTGATGCTGCTTCCTACTCATGCGTCCTCCTTCAGCTCCAGCAGACCCTGTGCCTGGCTACCAGGGCTGTCTCCTTGAATGCCACAGCCCTGCGCAGTGACCTCTGGGGATTCCTACCTCCCTACCAAATGGATATCATTTCCCCTGAGCACCCGAAGCCCTGCTCAGTGTGACTCAGACTCCCCACGTTAGTTAGCTCTCTACCCGTGTCCGGAATGGGGCTCCTTGCTCTTCCCCATATCTGGGCTTTCTCCCTCTTGTTGGATCTCCTGACTTTCAAGACGCGCCTCTCCTCAAGGCCATCATCTTCCCTTCACAGCTGCTCCTAAAGTCTGCCCAACCTTTGACTTACAGGCCCTTTCCAGGCTTTACTCTTGTTGACTCAGGCTGTGTTTAGGTAGACACTGTGCCCTGCACATGTTCAGACCTCCCCTGCACCCCTCTGAGATGAAGCAGCCTGTGTCTCCCACCACTTTGGCCCAGAAGCGTTTAGCACAATCTGTCTTGAGCAGAGCAGGCTGTCAAAGAGCTCTGGCTACACTAAGTCATAAGGAAACCCTGCAAGTGGTTCCAGTGTTCTCTCTCAGGTCATTAAGATTTACAGTGATATGCCAGGAATGGAGGCACATGCCTTTAATCCCAGCACTTGAAAGGCAGAAGCAAGCAGATCTTTGTGAGTTCAAGGACAGCCTGGTCTACATAGTCCCAGACCAGCTGGGGCTACAAGGATGCCTGTCTCACAAACAAAGAAACAAACAAAGAAACAAACAAACAACAAACTACTGGGATTATGGGCTGCTGGGACTGTCTCAGACCACAGCCAAGTGTGCTCCTTGTCCCAACATGAGTGTCTGGCCCCACACCAGGAAAACAGAACTCCTGCCTCATTAAGGATCAAATTAGTCCCAGAGCTAAAGAACAAAAACAAGCCAGGACACCTGGCTCCACACTGGCCTAATGAGGGACACAGACAGCCATCACAGATCTTCCAGAGTGCTCGAGTTGGCCTCCATCACTCAGACTGTCCCCTGCAGATGTCACCAGAGCAAACATTAGAAGCACTGTACTTTAAAAAGAATCCAGTCTCTGAGACCTATCTGCTTTTCTGAGTGTTTCCTGGTTAGCTGCTACTGTCAGCTTGCCACAGCCTAGACTCCCCTAGGAAAAGCGTCTCAGTGAAGAATTCCCTAGATCAGGCTGGCTTGTGGGCATGTTGTGGGGGAATGGCTTGACTGTGTTCATTCATGTGGGGAGGTCCAGCCACTGTGGGTGTCAGCATTCCCTAGGGATTCCTGAACAGCATGAGAAAGCAAGCAGCCACAGCGGCGGGCATTCTTTCCCTTCTGCTCTTGGCTGTCCACGTGCTGCTGACTAGCTGCTGGAGTTTCTGTCTTGACTCTCCCTCCACAGTGGACTCTAGCCTAGAATTATAAGATGAATGTGTGTGTGTGTGTGTGTGTGTGTGTGTGTGTCCCAAACACAGCTGGGACTGCTCAGGTGAACGTGTGGAAACAATGGGTGAGGTTTCAACGGACTCTGAGGAACTCCAGTTTCTAGCCAGAGGTAGGCTCATTAAAGAAATTTTTCATAGCTCCTAACTTCTATGATTAAAAATAAAACAATGTAGGGGCTGGAGAGACAGTCTAGCAGTTAAGAGCGCTGACTGCTCTTGCAGAGGACCCGGGTTCAATCCCCAGCACCCATATGGTGGCTGAGAACCGTCTGTAACTCCAATTCCAGGAGAATTCCAGTTCCAGGGGAATCTGAGACCCTCTTCTGACTTCAGCGGCATTGCACGACACGGGTGCACAAACCTACATGCAGACAGTACATTCATACACATACAAAAATAAAAAAAAATAAAAATAAATTAAAAAAAATAAAACAATGTTTTTCTTGGGTGTTCCTACTGAAGCCATACAGTGTAATATTGTTAACTTTTATTATTTCAAAGTGGCCAAAACCAACTTGAGATGGAATGTCCCAGCCAAGAAGCTCTACTATCAGTGCCTGCTCTTGTCTTTAGTTGTATTACATAATCTTACTCTCCAAAGCTAGAAATGACACTCACAAAGGCTTACATCTGTGTTGGTTTTCTAGGATTTATATCTATACACATGTTCCTTGAAATGAAAGCAGTGATTCTATCTATAGAGTGAATGAGCTCACAAAACAGGGCCTGCACTCTCTGGCACGTGACTCAGACCGGTGTCAGGGACTTGTGGGCAGCAACTAAAAATACTAAGATGAAGCTCTTCCTGCTGGTGTTGTGCAAATGTTTGCAACTGGTGGCGGGTGCGCACCAACAGCTGCCAAGTGAGGGGCCGAGCCAGCCCAGTCCTTCACAGGATCACAGGCTCATTTCATGCTGGGTAGCTGCTGGGAGCCCTACAGTAGAGAGGCAAGTCAGACTTTAAGTCACAGTCAGTGTGCGTACCTACAAAAAGAAGGATGGAGATATAGAAGAATAGTAGTGGGCTGGACAGTGCGGAAGAGTCAGGTGAGGGGAGGAGAGAGAGAGGAGGAGGAGAGAAGGAGAGTGTTTGAGCACGCAGTGACAGGAAGAGTCTCTCCTCACTCACTGGGTCTTGCTGGGATGAAATAAAATGGTGGCAAGAACAGCTCTGAGCTACTGCTGGGAAAAATCAAGGCAAAGTGGCAGCGATCCCCACTGCGGCTGGCATGCTGTTTTCTTGCCTAATTTTTCTTTTAGAACACTATATACTATTTTTTGTGTGTGCATACTAGCTATTTTTTTTCAGACCAAAGCCCACAGTTTTTAAATTATTTTATTTTAATTAATTAATTAATTAATTTTATTTTTTATCTTTTTGAGACAGGGTCTCCCTGTAGCCCCAGCTATCCTGGAACTCACTCTTGTAGACCAGGCTGGCCTTGAACTCACAAAGATCCCCCTGCCTCTGCCTCCCCAGTACTAGGATTAAAGGCACGCACCACCACGCCTGGCTTTATTTATTTATTTATTTATTTATTTATTTATTTATTTATTTTTTGGTCTTTTTTGAGACAGGGTCTCCCTGTAGCTCTGGTTGTCCTAGAACTTGCTCTGTAGACCAGGCTGGCCTTCAACTCAGAGATCTGCCTACCTCTGCCTCCCAAGTGCTAGGATTAAAGGCATGTGCCACCATGCCAGGCCATTAATTTTATTTTATATGTATGAGTGTATTGCCTGCACCTATGTATGTCAGTGTGCCCATGTCATGCAATGCCCAGAGAGGTCAGAAGAGGGCGATGAATTCCAGCAGGTTGGCCACCACATGGATGCTGGGAATCACACCTGGGTCCTCTGCCAGTGCTCTTAACCACTGAGCTCTCTCTCCAGACCCCAAATAGTTTTGAATGACACGGATGTAATGAAACAGACATTTACTGAGTGACAAGTAGGACAGTTACATTCAAGCCACAGATAAGTGGTCAGGAGGGTTGGCTGCGTCCCTTGGAGGGGCCAGCAGCCACAGGAGGACTGCTGTCTGCTGACGCTTTCTGGTGCTTCAAAACCAAAATCAGGGTGGGAAGCTGGCGGGAGGGATGGCCCAGTGGTTAAGAGCACTTAATTCTCTTACAGAGGACCCAGATTCCGCTCCCAGCACCTAAGCTGCCTAGAACTCTGTTCCAGGGAAGTGGCTGCACTCCCACCTCCCTGGGCCCTGGACACATAGCACACAAAGCCCTGCACAGCACACACACGTGCATAAAAACACTGAAAAACCAACCAAACAGGACACTGTACAGACACTGTGTCCACTCTCCAGCCATGTATGTGTGACTGGAAGCCCCCAGTCTCACATGTCCACATGTCAGCCATCTAGCACAGTCTGCAAGGCACAAGTTTGACTAACCAAAAAACTACAGAAATAAAATCCAATATATTTTATTTTGAGGGGAGTTTATTTTTCCTTTTGCAAATACTCTCTCAGTAAGAATAATGTCACCAAAGGAATAACAGTTTGGGAGATCATTAGCAGATCTACACCAAGATAAGCTTCATTCTTCTCTGTCAGTCTCAGAGGAAAATGTCCCAGATACCACCAGTGCTCCATCACCACATGAACCTAACAAAGGTGGGCCGGAGAAACAGCAGTGCATTCCCTTGGAGACCCCTGTCTATTAAGCAGCAATTTTACAAAGCGTGTTTCTGACATCATAGCATGCAGGTCTCACCTTGTCAAAAGCAGGATAGACAGCACGGATTTCCGTCAACCAGCCGTATGGCATGTGACCCACGGGGTAGGTAGCTGTCAAAATCGCCACTGCCTGCAAGAAAGGAGTGGACAGCGTTAGTGTGGGCACTGGCAGGAAGTCCTCCAGGAACTGCCAGGCCAACGGCACATCTATCCACATATCGGCCAGCCACAAGATGGTGGAACAGAGTAAGGGACATGGGGAAGGTGCTGTTTCCCATGAATCTAATGAGGAACAGGCCAGAGGATCTGCTTAAGAAGCAAAGGTTTTCAACCCAGCTTCCTCAGACTCCAGAATCTTCCGCTTTCCATTGAGCCCAACCAAGGCCTCCAGTCAAGTCCAACCTGTGTCTTTTGGCATGTGTGCATATATGTGTGTTCACACAGGTGTGGGTGCATGTGCTGTATGTGCTAGGGGTTGAGATTGTCTTCCTCGATTGTGCTTTACTGTATAAACTGAGGAGGGTCTCAGATGAGTCCCGAGCCCATCCTTTTGGCTAGTCGTCTCCACATCTCATGCTCTGGATTTCAGGTGTGCCATGACGTCACCCCACATTTACATGGGGCTGGGAATCTGGACTGTGGTCCTCACTCGAGTCAACTCTCCAGCTGTCTAAGCCCAAACTTGGGTTTCAAAATGACAGGAGGAGCAGTCTTAGTGTGACTGTACCTCTCCAACTCCATGCTGTCCTTCACAGTGGCCGACATGTTTATCAGAGATGTGCTACTTTCTTTCTGACTGAACTCATTTCAGGCCTCTCAGTCAGTATGAAAATTCTTTAAAATTAATAAAATGAATGAATGTTTCATACAGGAAAACCTACTGACATGTTTCCTTGAAAAGGCAGCTTTCTAGTCCTACATGAACGAAAAAGAGAAAAAGGAGAATACAGCATCTAACACTACATTCTGGCACAGTTGACACTTGAACTCACTGGTGAAGGAGGAAGTCAGGCCCTCTCTATCTTAATGATCAGTGCAACTGTGCTCAGTACCCCAGAGGAGTGAGGCAGTCTACAGCTGTGTGAGGAAACTGTGCTTGGGTGTGAGGTAACAAAAAAGAGCACTGTGATTAGGCTTCCCTTGCTGCTTATGAGCTGGGTGAGTCAGGGAGTCTCTTCTCTTGGGCCCGTGCAGCAACAATACTGGTAATATTCCTTGCACGGGCTAATGGGGGGTGGGGAAGTAGTTGACTAAAACTCGTGTAAATGCCTGAGACATGAGCACATGCCGCATGAATGTGACTCCTTCCCTCTGCTGTGCTTCCATGCTTTAGCTGGCAATTTGGAAAAACTTTAATATGAAATCTGTCCTTTTCTGGTTTGCTCTATGGGATCATGGAATTGTAGCACACAAGTCATGGGGGTTCCATGCTTTTTAATGGGAAACTCAGAATTTGATTTAAAAAGCCACTGTGCCACATCAGCCACCCGAGATGACACCTATGACTCAAACATCAAAATCCAGGCACAAACCAAGGCCAGAGAAAGAGCTGGGCATGTGGCATGTGATTTACAGGTGCCTCTCCTGCAACAGGAACTCTTCCCAGGACACGGAAACTGCCAGGATGCTCCGGGCTGGGGGGCTGCTGACAGTGCAAAGTCCTCAGCTGCTCTGTGAGAGAGCCACACATAAACGGAAGGCCCTAATGAGAAGACACCAGTCTTCCTGATGGGTCAGTGGTGCCAGCAACAGAATGAATTCTCCAGAAGGCTGTGGAGAAGAAACTAATGACGTCACCCTGTTTGTTCATCCCCAACTTGAAATAGGGAACAGATGAGTAAACTCTGCAGCATGGCTGCCAGTTTCCAGAGACATTTCTGGAGCTAGATATAGGAGCAAATACAGGAGAGCCTCATCTGGAAGAGGGCTGATGGTGACGAGCCCATGGGGCAGTGAGATGACGGGGCAGAGCAGGTGAGGCTGGGCTGGGTCACCACAGAAGCACTGGGCTCGTGTCCTCTGGGTACTGCCAGAGCTCCTTCGCAGCATGCCCACCACCCTCTGCAGCTACAGCGAGGAGCACCATGGGGAAATAGGAAGGGCAAGGCCGGGAGTCAGGAAGCCAGGCTGCGCTCACCATCCCAGCTGCTAGCTAGGCTGTCTCTTTCTGCTGTGTCCCAGTCCTCGTGTGGCAAATGAGAAGGACAAGGAGGTATTTCTTCCATAGTCACGCCCTCCTACTGTCCTTGTCATAAGACCAGGGACTTTCCAATTACTTGAGCTCTGGAGATGAAACATCTTCATCCCTCAATGTGACCGTAAGTGCCCACAAGCCCCCAGAGCACACTACCTCTGTGGCTGCAGAGCTGCCACCAAGGTCCCGGGAAACAAAGAGGTTGACAATGGGCCGACTGATTCGCTGTGTGGCCAGAATGAGGGCCAAAGGCCACCAGAAACTCAGCATCTTTCTTATCGTTGCATCACCCTGTGTGAAGAGACAGAGGTCAAAGTTCACTAGGCTCCAGAAGCAAAACAGAAAATAGCTCAAAAACAAAGCTTTTCCTTCTTAATGCCAATCAGGAGTGAATTCATTATACTTAACAGCAGCACACAGAAAAGCCTCTATAGACATGCCAAGCTGAATGAAAATCAAGTGTACGGCCTTACTAGAAATTAATGCAGATGGCTGACAAGCTACTATGAAATTGAAGCACACACTGAAGCTTGATGAATCCCAACCCCTGTTTCCCATATGGGAATCAGTCTTCATCCAAGGTGGAGCCCAAGTCTAAGACCTGAGAAGCAGGTTTGGAGTCTGTTTATGTACATCATCACAGTGACTGGCTAGAAGCCACTGCAGCAGGAGGTTAATTCCCAGAGAAAAGTTATTATAATCAGTCAATGTAAATAAACGTGCCCAATGATTTCAGCATTGTTTAGATCAACTACAGAGGTATCTACCCCAAAGCCTTCACAGAAGCCACAAACACTCTGCAGACGTGAAATATAAGCAGGTATAGAGGTCATGTCTTACAGCCTCTGCAGACAAGGTGAGGGCTATCTTTCAAGCCTGGTTTTGTTGTGCAATTTTGGTTTCCATTCTTAAATGGGTATGAGTTTCATTGCAGAACCATCTCAGCCACTTTAGTTTCTTTCCCTTTGCTGGTGGCTGAAGGTTGAGAGACAGACTGCATCTGTCAACACTAACATGGTTGGCCAAATGGTGGAAATAACTAGGCAGGGTTTCAGTGACAGCCTGACCCAGGAGGGAAGTACATGGTCAACACAATTATTGCTGTGAGATGATGAAAGCAATGTGTAGTCATACTGGGGCCTGGGGGAGCGTGATCATAAACTCAGAACTGCACATGATTATTCCTGTCTGCCTTATACTTAGATGGAGAGAAACCCAGCAGTGTCTAATGAACACAGTGGGAGCAACATGCTTGATGTGAGTCTGACACTCTTGACACTTGTGACAGGAATCTTGGCCTCTTGTGAAAGGTCATATTGTTTCTTATTTGACTTAATTTTTTAATTTTTTTGAGAAACATTTCATACATGGGTTCTGTGCCTGCTGTGTCCCACCTTCCCTTCTCCCCCTCCAACACTTCCCACCTGCCCACCACTCCCTCTCAATTCTGTGATCTAAAATTATTGGTTTTTGTTTGTTTGTTTGTTTGTTTGGTTGGTTTTTTTTTTTTTTTTTCTATAGGCATGCCCACCACGCCTGGCTTTATTTATTTATTATTTATTTTATTTATTTTATTATTATTTTTTTGGTCTTTTTGACAGGGTCTCCCGTAGCTTGTTGTCCTAGAAACTTGCTCTGTAGACCAGGCTGGCCTTCAACTCAGAGATCTGCCTACCTCTGCCTCCCAGTGCTAGGATTAAAGGATGTGCCACCATGCCAGGCCATTAATTTTATTTTATATGTATGAGTGTATTGCCTGCACCCTATGTATGTCAGTGTGCCCATGTCATGCAATGCCCAGAGAGGTCAGAAGAGGCCATGAATTCCAGCAGGTTGGCCACCACATGGATGCTGGGAATCACACCGGGTCCTCTGCCAGTGCTCTTACCCACTGAGCTCTCTCTCCAGACCCCAAATAGTTTTGAATGACACGGATGTAATGAAACAGACATTTACTGAGTGACAAGTAGGACAGTTACATTCAAGCCACAGATAAGTGGTCAGGAGGGTTGGCTGCGTCCCTTGGAGGGGCCAGCAGCCACAGGAGGACTGCTGTCTGCTGACGCTTTCTGGTGCTTCAAAACCAAAATCAGGGTGGGAAGCTGGCGGGAGGGATGGCCCAGTGGTTAAGAGCACTTAATTCTTTACAGAGGACCCAGATTCCGCTCCCAGCACCTAAGCTGCCTAGAACTCTGTTCCAGGGAAGTGGCTGCACTCCCACCTCCCTGGGCCCTGGACACATAGCACACAAAGCCCTGCACAGCACACACACACGTGCATAAAAAACACTGAAAAACCAACCAAACAGGACACTGTACAGACACTGTGTCCACTCTCCAGCCATGTATGTGTGACTGGAAGCCCCCAGTCTCACATGTCCACATGTCAGCCATCTAGCACAGTCTGCAAGGCACAAGTTTGACTAACCAAAAAATACTACGAAATAAAATCCAACTATATTATTTGAGGGGACGTTTATTTTTCCTTTTGCAAATACTCTCTCAGTAAGAATAATGTCACCAAAGGAATAACAGTTTGGGAGATCATTAGCAGATCTACACCAAGATAAGCTTCATTCTTCTCTGTCAGTCTCAGAGGAAAATGTCCCAGATACCACCAGTGCTCCATCACCACATGAACCTAACAAAGGTGGGCCGGAGAAACAGCAGTGCATTCCCTTGGAGACCCCTGTCTATTAAGCAGCAATTTTACAAAGCGTGTTTCTGACATCATAGCATGCAGGTCTCACCTTGTCAAAAGCAGGATAGACAGCACGGATTTCCGTCAACCAGCCGTATGGCATGTGACCCACGGGGTAGGTAGCTGTCAAAATCGCCACTGCCTGCAAGAAAGGAGTGGACAGCGTTAGTGTGGGCACTGGCAGGAAGTCCTCCAGGAACTGCCAGGCCAACGGCACATCTATCCACATATCGGCCAGCCACAAGATGGTGGAACAGAGTAAGGGACATGGGGAAGGTGCTGTTTCCCATGAATCTAATGAGGAACAGGCCAGAGGATCTGCTTAAGAAGCAAAGGTTTTCAACCCAGCTTCCTCAGACTCCAGAATCTTCCGCTTTCCATTGAGCCCAACCAAGGCCTCCAGTCAAGTCCAACCTGTGTCTTTTGGCATGTGTGCATATATGTGTGTTCACACAGGTGTGGGTGCATGTGCTGTATGTGCTAGGGGTTGAGATTGTCTTCCTCGATTGTGCTTTACTGTATAAACTGAGGAGGGTCTCAGATGAGTCCCGAGCCCATCCTTTTGGCTAGTCGTCTCCACATCTCATGCTCTGGATTTCAGGTGTGCCATGACGTCACCCCACATTTACATGGGGCTGGGAATCTGGACTGTGGTCCTCACTCGAGTCAACTCTCCAGCTGTCTAAGCCCAAACTTGGGTTTCAAAATGACAGGAGGAGCAGTCTTAGTGTGACTGTACCTCTCCAACTCCATGCTGTCCTTCACAGTGGCCGACATGTTTATCAGAGATGTGCTACTTTCTTTCTGACTGAACTCATTTCAGGCCTCTCAGTCAGTATGAAAATTCTTTAAAAATTAATAAAATGAATGATGTTTCATACAGGAAAACCTACTGACATGTTTCCTTGAAAAGGCAGGCTTTCTAGTCCTACATGAACGAAAAAGAGAAAAAAGGAGAATACAGCACATTCTAACACTACATTCTGGCACAGTTGACACTTGAACTCACTGGTGAAGGAGGAAGTCAGGCCCTCTCTATCTTAATGATCAGTGCAACTGTGCTCAGTACCCCAGAGGAGTGAGGCAGTCTACAGCTGTGTGAGGAAACTGTGCTTGGGTGTGAGGTAACAAAAAAGAGCACTGTGATTAGGCTTCCCTTGCTGCTTATGAGCTGGGTGAGTCAGGGAGTCTCTTCTCTTGGGCCCGTGCAGCAACAATACTGGTAATATTCCTTCTTTTTGAGACAGGGTCTCCCTGTAGCCCCAGTTATCCTGGAACTTGCTCTGTAGACCAGGCTGGCCTTGAACTCACAAAGATCCGCCTGCCTCTGCCTCCCAAGTGCTAGGATTAAAGGTGTGTGCCAACACGCCCGGCCCTAAAATTATTGTTTTAAACATACACTCACAGCCTGCTGGGCACCTGCTGCTAGACAGTGTCTTCCAGACATGACTGGGAAGCTGCAACCCATGAAATTCCAACAATATGGCTGTAAAAAGATGATCTACATAATGAAATGCCAGCTGATGAGCCAACGTGAATGGCAAAAATCTCACAGGGTCTCATCTCTAGATGAAGAGCATTGGCCATCAAAGGCTGCTGAGAGGGAGGGTGGGGGGGTGGGTGTGGGAATCGGTTTTCTCCAGGGACGAGCTCCCTGAAAGGTTATCCAATTCCAAGTGGTCAGTCTTATTTGAGTTTTAAGGCCCAGGTCAAACCTGGACTCTTAGACCACATGACCACACCCCTCCCCTCAAATCTGCAGGCTCTTAGGCTCTCTCTGCAGTGTACACCATCTCAGCACATCTACTCATTTGTCTAACTGTTGCTTCTGTGTTGGTCTCGATGTCTGAAGCCAGATCTAGATATCCTATCTCTCAAGATTTCCTGTTACCCTGATACTCTGCTCAGTCCCAAGGAAGTAGATATCCAGTTAAGGGATTAGGACTGGTTAGTGCAGAGAGTGTAAACAAAATCTGGATCTCTGCCGTGAAGTTAAGAATAATAAAACATGGGGCTGGAGAGGTGGCTCACCAGTTAAGAGCACTGGCTGTTCTTGCAGAGGGTCCGGGTTCAATTCCCAGCACCCACATGGCAGCTAACAACCATCTGTAACTCCAGTTCCAGAGGACCCGACACCCTCTTCTGACCTCCTCGGGCACTGCACGACACGGGTGCACTTACACACATGCAGGCAATACACTCATACACATAACAATAGTAAAACATGAGTGAAGCAGTTCTATGAATCTTAATACTTTGTAGACTGTAGAAGAGGTTTCGGTAGAGCACAGGAGACGTGAACACTGTATCTGTCCTTGACCTGACATGATACACTATGCCTGGCTCCTCGCGCGGCGAGGAGGAGGCTGGATGGCAGGTCATCATGATTTTCCATTCTCAGAGTTCACTATTCTCCAATGGCCTTCCTCCCAGACACCACGAGCGCTTGTCTTTGGAGAACTACATAGTAGTCAGTACATGCTTACATCCAGTTCTCAGTCACATAGAGCCAGAATATAATCTCATTCTCTGGTCTTAGACAGACTGTGGTTAAGCAGGTAAGAGCTACCCCGGGGAGATCAGGCTTCTGGGGAGAAGGATGGGGTGGGGTGGGGTGGGAGCAGAAGCAGGTGGATGGGACATGATACATACACTTACAAAAACAGCACAGTGAATCCTGTTAACCTGCACATCTACTGTGGGTAATAATTACTTACAAAAGAAATAAGGGGGCTGGAGAGATGGCTCAGTAGTTAAGAGCACTGGCTGCTCTTGCAGAGGACCTGGGATGGATTCCCAGTACTCACATGGCTAAAAACCATCCATAACTCCAGTTCTAGGGGATCTGATGCCCTCTTCTGACCTCCGAGGGCACTGTATAACCTGTAGGCAATAGACTCATAATACATAAAATAAAAATAATAAATATTAAAAGGCGTACCCCCAGCTCTGGGCCACTCCTGTCAGGGATGATGTCGTGGATATTCCTGTAGTAGCCCAGGCACAGTGTGGTGCAGCGCACGAGCGCACCCATGTAGAGCGAGAGGATGGGGATGAGCAGTGGCTCCCGGCATTCCAGGTGACTGTGAAGCAAGATGGCTACAAAAACAACCTGTGAGGGAGGAGAGGACAGGTCAGCGGAGGAGAGGAGCTCAACAGAGACCCAGGCCCACCCTCCTGAGCCTGGCCCGATGCTGAACAGGAACCTGCTGCTGATGCAGACAACAGTCCACGACTCAGACACTGATGTCTGGGGTTCACTGGAGGAACCGAGCCATGATTTTGTTAGATCCACCATTAACTCTTTTTTTTTTTGGGGGGGGGGTCTTTTTGAGACAGGGTCTCCCTGTAGCTCCAGCTGGCCTGGAGCTTGCTATGTAGACCAGGTTGGCCTTGAACTCACAGAGATCCACCTGCCTCTGCCTCCCAAGTGCTAGGATTAAAGGGAAACCCTGTCTCAAAACAAAAACAAACAAAAAGGAATAGCTACAAATTTTGGCCTTTCAGATACCTTCCCAAGCATAGCACACTTCGTGTGACCCACAGAAGAAGCAGGGCTGCTTAGTGAAGGACAGGAGCAAGCAGGTGAGAGCACTTAGACGTGGGATTCAGTAAAAGTGTAGCAGTGGAAACTATTATGAAACAACCTAAATCAAAATCTAAAATATTGAGGACTGAAGAGATGGCTCAGTAGTTCAGAGCACTGGCTGTTCTTGCAGAAGACCTAAGTTTGAATCCCAGCACCTGCATGGTAGCTAACAACCATCCATAACTCCCTTCCAGAGGAATTTAACGCCATCCTCTGACCTCATGACACGAGTACACTTACACACATGCAGGCACAACATTCATACACATAAAATAAAAATAAATAAAGAAATCACTGGGTGTGGTGGCCCATCCCTTTAATCCCACGGGAGGCAGAGGCAGATGGATCTCTGTGAGTTCAAGGGCAGCCTGGTTTACATAGTGAGTTCCAGGCCAGCTGGGGCTACAGGGAGACTCTGTCTCAAAAAGACCTAAATAAACAAATAAATAAATAAATAAATCTAAAATATTAACTTAGGAAATGATTACAATATTAACTTGGTGATGTGACTATGATGTCCATTTATTTACCTAGAGCCTGAGGTCTCTTTGTATGCATATTTGGAAATAGCAAGCTTCTATTTATCATGTATAAAACCTACACTCCAAACCACAATGATGATGCTAAGAGGCTGGAAACTGGTCATGTGGTTGGTAGAAATGACCAGAGTCAGGGGGGCCTGAGATCCTGATAAAGTGTTATTCTCTCTTGGAAGGTTCAGTCTGTAAAGCAGAATTTACAATGGATTAATCTCTCCATCGAGTAGTTTCTAGAGAGTCAGCTTAGTCTCTGTCCAGGGAACCCCTTGTGAAGAAGATTCTGGAGCACAGTAACTGAAAAGTAGGGAAACTGGGCATGGGGGAATCTCTGGGGGCAACATTAATGCCCAACACCCATGGGAAAATAGGTGTGTCTAGTGTAATGCCACAGAGGGATGCTGGCCAGAGGATGAGCCCGATCTCTGCGTTTATGAAGACACAGTGAGGACAGAGTTACACAGGAGGCAGAGCCCAGGCTGGAAATGTGACATCGGTGTACTCCCTGCCACAGGGGACAGGAGCACAGTGAAAGAACTCGGAACACAATCAAGTTTGGGTGGAGATCTGCTCAGCACAGCAGACACTCAGGCCAGCTGTCATTCTAAAGCTGTCGATGTGGCCAACCCTGTGGCTGAGTCCTCAGAGCGCAGAGGACGGAAGTGCCACATGGATGGGTGGACACAAGCAAGCTGCCTGGAGCACAAGTGACTTGAGCAGACACAAGTTGTGGTGCTCACACTCCCCCATCTCACGTAGTCATGCTCACACACGCACTTGCCATGCCACCAGGACATACTGGAGCGGAGTGATGGAAAGAAGGATGCCCATGACCGACGGCTCTGTGCTGCTTCTAACTGGACCAAAGGCAGCGAAGAGAAAAGCACAGACAGCAGCAGGAAGGAGTGCAGGGACGCACTGTGAAGAGGTCAGAAGACCAGCTGTTTGGGGCCGTGGACACGATGCCTATTTACTTAGCTACGCAGTCACTTTCCTAGAATGCCTTTGCATGCAGCCTGGAGTAAGCGTATCCACAGCAAGCTTCGCATGTCCTCTGAGTCCAGGAAGACACCCAGCACTGTCAGGACAGCTCTGTGAGACAGAAGGCTGAGGAGCAGAACTGTGGAGGAGGAGCTGTACGAGACAGAAAGGGAAGACACTGTCCAAAGAGAAATCAGTGTGGGGGCTTGAAGTGCAGAGACCGGGGCTTGAAGTGCAGGGTGTCTAGAGCCAAATGGGGGCAGGAGGACGGGTTTGGCCAACGGGATGGCTAAGGCTACGGTGAGGAGGCTGTCGGCCTCCTCTGAATTTCTACAAGATTGAAGCTGTGCAGCCCAGGACTTGTCACAGGTCTGAGGTTTTCATGGCAGACTGTATCATTTTATCAGCTTGAAATAACACTTGTGCTCTTTGTGTTTCAACCCAGAATTACAATTCTGAATGTGACACAGCCATCAAAAGCATTTCAGATTATGTCTGAAAGGAACCCACTGTGCCAGTGGTAAGGATATTCCTAGAGGGAGCATGTGGCAGCTCCCAGCCAGGTGCTGGGATTCAGTGATAGAGACAGCTCCGGACTGGTCTCTTGGGCCTGACAGTCCAGTGCAGAGGGCAGACATGCTTTTCAATGGCCCAGTGAGCTTCCTTTGCCTCTTGGGGCAGAGTGAGGTGCTGTAGGGGAAGGCAGGCATCTGTGCTGGATATTCCCTGAGCAGAGACCTAAAGCTTTAATAGAGGTGGGAGGAACAAGGTGTGGGGGAAACTGAGGCAGAAAAGCTGTGGTAGATGGACCCTCCTCTGTGAATATATTCTGCTCCTTTCTGTCCATACAGCAGAGCTGTGGAGGTATCTGTGAGACAAGGGCAACCGCCCCACAGTCCAATGGCTCAAGGCCCAGATAGGAGAGATCTGGGTGAACGGACCGACATGCCAGAGGTGAAGCCAGACATGTGTACGGAACACAATGCAAAGGAGGTAGAAAGATGGAGGCAGTGAGTGGAAAGTGCCCTTCTAAGAAGTTTCTCTGAGAAGAAATACAGAGAAAGAAAATTCTAGCTGAAGAGATAAGTGGGGAGCAGAAGAAATCCTGCTGTCTGTGTGTTCAGATACGGGCGTGTTCGCACACCCAGAGAGTCTTCAATGGAGACTGACCGATAAGGCTCTGAGAAGGCAGGCCATGCCAGGAAGGACTCAGGGTGTAGGCGGAAGAGGTTGCCTTGCAAAAGGGATGCTACCCTCCAAAGGACGGAGAGTGGAGATGACCCCAAGGCTGGGAAGTAACTTGTAGTCTGGAAGCTGAACTGCAGGGTGAGGCTGCTCCAGTCTCCTCTGGGAAGTGAGAAGCAGGAGGGGGAGAGCAGCTCTGCAAGAGCCCCCAGGGTCAGCTGCGCAGCCTGAGGAGGCCATGCCTTGTGTTTGATTATAACTGTGTCCCAGTCTCTGCAGGAAGCATTTGCTGCCGGGGGGCAGGTGGGGCCGGGCATGACAAGGGCCAGCCAGTTTAAGAGCAAGGCTGAGGTGGAAAGGTGATAAAGCAGAGAAGTCTGATCTACTAGTCCTGGGGTCCCAGCTGGCCTCGGAAGTCATGCTGCAGCAGGCGGCAGGAGATGGGAGGTCCCAGGAAGGACAGACAGCAAGCAACAGGAGAAGTCTTATTCTGATGCTGAAAAAAAAACTCTACATGATCCTGGAATGCAACAAACGAGCAGCATTCTTAAGAAGCCCTTGGTGATGTCATTCACCAGGACAACTGGAACTACATTACAGTTCAATACTGGCAGCAGAGAAGTCACATGTTCAAACAAACCAAGACAATGTTTGTACTACTGTAGGAAACCAATAAACTTAGGGGGTACATTTTTCAACTGGGAAGTTGCTGCTGAATTCCAGGGTTTTTTTTTTTTTTTTTTGGTCTTTTTGAGACAGGGCTTTCCTTTAGTCCCAGCTGGCTAAGTAGACCAGGCAGGCCTTGTCCCTTGTCCATCTGCCTCTGCCTCCCAAATGCTGGGATCACAGGCATACGCCACCACGCCCAGCTGAATTCCAGGCATTTTTAACCAACTTCATTACTCTCTGGTGAAGACAGTTTCTGGAAAGAGGCTGCACCTTCCAGCAATCAGCAAGGCTGATCAATTGATAAGAATTTTAGTGATTGTGTAGAGGTTGGAATGTTGCAGGTCCAGAGCCTGTAATTTACCTTGAGCCATCTTAGTCTCTGCCTGTAGCCCAGCACTGTGTCTCACCTACCACCCTGTGACTAACAGATAAACCTTTTGGAATGTATTTACTGAATAAAACCCCAGTTTCCACCAATCAAAAGGCTAAGTAATATCAGCTAGCATCTGAGACTTCCCACTTTACTGTAGTCCACTTACTTTAATGTCTCCACCAATGTATTTGAAAAATGCTTTGATTTATGACTTTCTTTGTTATGTTTCTATAAATACTTACAAGGAATTTGGAGTACCCTCGATCTATGTTCCCAGGGGACACGGTCACTCATATGACCTTCAGAATGAATTATCTCTTTTGAATGATCTCTTTTCTCCTTTGAAGTGAGAGCTACGTTTTTTTTGTTGTTGTTGTTTTGTTTTGTTTTCTTCTAGCACTGACAATGTCAAACTAGATAGTATTTTGCATGGGAGGTATTTACAAGTTGCCAAATTAGGAAAGTAACAGATGCTTTCAGGCAACAACAAGAAGAAACCTGGGGTGGGTATCTGGGAGAGAAGACTTAATGGTGAGAAGGGGACTTACTCCCTCAACTAAATTGCAGCAGGAACTCAAACAACAAGGTTTAAAATAACTACAATACTAGGAACAGCCAGGGGCCAGATGGCAGATGAACTCAGCTTCCCTCTGTCCTACTAACTAGATTTGTTTATTCCAAGAGGCAGGGCCAGGATTAGCCTGAAAACAGAGAAGGAAAATGGCTGTGGGCGTACAAAGATTTTCCAGGAGTATGTGTTTTCTTCGACCCCTAGATGCTAACTATATTTATCTTAGGTAAAGCTAAATGTTTTCTTCTTCCTTTTTTTTTCTTTCTTTTGTCTTCTTGGCTTTAAAATAACACATCTACAAACACTGAGTTGCTGATGCTGTTTGAAAGGAGAGATGCTTCCTTCACTGCAAATTAAGTACTTAGAGTGAACAAGGCAGCTTAGTTCATCTCTCAGAGGATGCTGAAAGTAAGACAGGAAAAACTCTAATAGCTGTACGGGAAAATTAACAAGATATATCAAAGAATGATGTTAGCTAGTACTCAGGCACACCCACACATGTTAGCAGGAATTAATTTCAATTACTCTTACTACTGATCCACGGAGTAAATGCAATTAATTTAGAAATTTAATTCTTGGTCTTTAGGGAGGTAAACCTAATAGTTTAACAGTAGATTATTTCAAAGCCAGGGCTTATAAATGAGGGAGTACAAGCAAGGAAAATTCAGGAAACTGTTTGTAGGGAGAACTGAAAATCTGGAAGTGAGACTCAAGATGACCATTTAACCCATCCTCCAGGAACATGTCTTTCTTTCAAGCCCCTCACTGTAGGGACTTGGTCAAGTTAATAAATCATAGGAATTAAATCTAACATTTGCTAGAACCTTTTCATGCGGCATCCTTAGAGGGAGGAAGAAAAAGAACAGAAACCCCAGACTAGGGCCTCCGAGAACCAGCAGAGCGGAAGAGGAAGCACAGGCCTTCCCAGACAGCACGGTCTGACAGTGGGACTGACTTCCTGGTTCTTCGTAAATGTGGTAAAGTGACATGTGCATGAGCACTTCATGGCACACACAAAGGAAGCCATGTTTAAGAATAATCCCAGTACTTTGAAGGCTAAAGCAGGAGGATCACTGAGAGTTCAAAACCAGCCTGGGCTACAAAGTAAATGAATAAAGATTAAAACAAAACAAAACTGGACTGGCGAGGGAGCGTAGTGGGTAAAGTCCTTGCCCCCAAACCTGGTGACCTGATTCCTATCCCCAGAACATGTGCAAAGTTGGAAGCAGTGAACCAACTCTGCAAGTTGACCTCTGACCTCCACAGGTGTCCCTGGCAAGTGTACCCCCAAATAATAATAAATAAGTAAACTTTAAGAAAGAAAGAAATTCCAGGCAAATAAACTTTAAGAAAGAAAGAAAAGCACTTGGGAGGCAGAGGCAGCAATCTCTGTGAGTTCAAGGCAGGCTGGTCTCTACAGATAGAGTTCCAGATGACAGCTGGAGGCTACAGGGAAACCCTGTCTCATAAAGACCAAAAAAAAAAAAAAAAAAAAAAAAAAAAAAAAAATAGTATTTTAGTATTCATAGATTATATAGTATCAATATATATATATATATAGTTTCATAATTCCCAACTGCTCACTCTGGATCAAGTGACAGGCTGTACACTGGCCACATGACTGGCCCCAAATGTACCTAGTGAAGTTTAATAACCACTTTCTTTCTTTTCTTTTCCTTTGTGTGTGTGTGTGCTGTATACACACATGTCTATGTGGGGTGTGATCACTTGCATGTGCACATGCAGAGATAAGAGGTCAATGTGGTATGTCTTTCTCTTTTACTCTCTATCTTACTTTTTGAGACAGGGTCTCTCCCTGAACCTGGAGCTACACACTCAGCTGGAATGATTGGCCAGCAAGCCCCTGGGAGCCGCCCGTCTTCACCTCCCTATGCAGGGGATACAGACGCAAGTGCACACCTAGCTTTTATACAAGTACTGGGGATCCGGACTCAGGTCCCCAGGCTTGCCAGGCAGGCACTTTGTCCACTGAGACCCCTGAAGTGTTCATTTCATATGCACAGGCTTCAAAAACACTGTTAAACTCCAGACATTTAACTTAAATCTATACACCCCTCATCCTAGACATACTGTGATGACTGAGCATTTCCTGTCCTCACTCATGTAAGGATGATGCAGCTGAACACTGGGAGGGGTCACACAGACACAACGGTAACATGGCCTCAACATCTCTGTCAGAACAGGCCAGTCTTTAGAAGGCCACTGAGAAGCTAGGACAGACACACAGACAGACCACAGTTACCTGAGCTATGACGTCTGAGATTGAGGCACATCCCACCAGGAAACTGTATTTGTGTTTTAACAGAATGCCAGCATGTGTCCAAGCCTGCAAGAAAGAATTTCAGTGAGAGACACAGCCAGGGTTATGGTGTTTCTTTACTATGACTTACTAGGTATTCCCGAAATGCACTTTGTAGCTCCAAAAGTCTTAACAGATTTGAAAAATCTTTTTTTTTAATATTTTATTTATTTATTTATGTGTATGAATGTACTGTCTGCATGCAGGTCTGTGCACCTGTGTCGTGCGATGCCGTGGAGGTCAGAAGAGGGCGTCGGATTCCCCTGGAACTGGAGTTCTCCTGGAATTGGAGTTACAGACGGTTCTCAGGCCGCCATGGGTGCTGGGGATCGAACCCGGGTCCTCTGTAAGAGCAGTCGGCGCTCTTAACCGCTAGGCCATCTCTCAAGCCCAGGTTTGAAAAATCTTTTACTGGTAAAAGTTAGCTTCAATTGATGGCTGACTCAGCTGCAGCTTGTACTTGTAAGTGGAATGGGTGACTGTACACATTTATTTAGTGGCACTAGTCAGGAAACCAGTGGACTAGTTGGGCTGGTCTGCTTGACTAGAAGATGACTGATGTAAGAGTGGAGGAGACAAGATCTTTCCTGGAGCAGTTTGGATCCCACAGAACGGGTTTTCCCTCCCAGAAGTGCATTAGAATGAAGGCTCTAATATGGTGTTGAGTTACTGCACCATCAATTCTCACCGACTAATCACTGATAGCCATTTTCTTGTCTCCATGTTGGGACAGGATCTGATCTTGATTTAGTGTCTTTGAGGAAGCTCAGAGGACAGTTCTCAATACAAGCAGGCAACCCAAAATCCAGGAGGTGCCAGGTCTGCATGGTCATGACGTATCTGTGTAAGAACTGCCCTAGCCGGGCATGGTGGTGCACGCCTTTAATTCTAGCATTTGGGAGGTAGAGGCAGGCGGATCTTTGTGAGTTCAAGGCCAGCCTGGTCTACAGAGCAAGTTCCAGGACAGCTGGGGCTACAGGGAGACCCTGTCTCAAAAAGACCAAAAAAATAAAAAAAGAACTGCCCTTATTACCTTAAAGGCCTGAGTTAAAATCTGGGCTGACAGAGAAATAATATTTGAGCTAAACACAGTCACAAAAGTCCCCAGGTCTGTGTCAAGATTTTGTACAGCAACTATATTGGGTCTATTTCTTCCTTGCTCCATGGTCCCAAGGTGCCAGATATTGTTTTAAAAGCGCATGCCTTTAATCCCAGCCCTTGGGAGGCAGAGGCAGGTGGATCTCTGTGAATTCAAGCCCAGCCTGGTCTACATAGTGAGCTCCAGGCCAGCTGGGACTAAAGGGAGACCCTGTCTCAAAAAATACAAAAAAAAAAAAAAAGTGCAAAATGTAGGTAACGTTTGTGAGCAGCCCTCGTAGCCTTCTTTTGCCTGAAAGCCGCCTGCATGACAGGCTTGACTGGACCCCCAAGTTCTCTCTCTGACCAAGTTATCAGGATTGTGCTGCAGGGGGGTGCACAGGTGCATGTGCAGATGTGTAAGTGGGTTGGGGAAGAAATGATCACTGTTCATGGAATGCTCACTTTGGGTTTTATTCTTAGTTTCTTACTGTTCCATTGAGTTTCCAGGTGAATTTATGAATAAAAATGGAAGAAAAGGGCATCCACAGTCTAGTGTTATGCAGGATGAATATCCAAAATGCCTGGAACTAGAAATGGAATTTTGTGTACACAAATATAATGAGATAACCAGGGATTGGAACCCAGGTTTAAGCACAAATTGTATTTCTTATACAAATAGGTACAAATAGCCTGAAGGTAATTCCATACAATATTTTAAAAATTTTTGTGCACGAATCAGAACCTTACAGATGAAACTCTGTGCAGGGTTTCCCAGCTAGTGTTTTTAGGCCAGCTGGGGTCTGGGATTTGGGGACTAGAGATGCTTAATTTGTAGTGAGTTTTAGAAACTCTCTCATGATCCAATAAAACAGAGCTGACAGAGAATGGAAGGCTGAGTATTTGAGTCTGCCCTTCACTTTTATGGACTATCCTGAGTTCCCAGAATTTGCTGTATAATTATAACTTTCTGTGTTTAGATTCCCACTTCCACTTTAGAGGGGAGACAGAGTGATGTCATGGGTTCAGTCTAGAGAGCTCAGCCTTAACTCTTTCAGGACAGTGATTTGATCTTGTTCTCTAATGAAGCCATTTACAAGTACTGGGGTCCCTGTAAGCCAGAGTGAGCCATGGGGACTGTCAAAAAAGGGGGGCGGAGGTGGGGAACAAGTCCTGACATTCGATAGCACAGAGAGAACACTGATGATATACAAACATTGCATGAGTTCATTCATCATAATACAGTCACATTCACAGAGATGAAAAATAGAGGGTGCACTCCAGGGCTTGGGGCAGGAAGAAGCAGAGTTACTATTTAGTGAGAAAAGTCTCCGTTGTGCAATGTAAAAGAGCTCTGGAAATTAACTGTGCAAACACATGGCTGTTGATTATGCTACTGAGCTAGGGATAAAAATGTTTAGGGAATTTTATGACACACATATTTTCCCACCAGCAAGACGAACTTGCTGTTCCCTCTACTTACCATGGCATCCATGAAAGGGAAGGCAGCTAGATAGAGGAAGGCCCTTCTTGTTTTGCTCCCCACAGATTCATCCACATGATGCAGCTTATTGATAATGTAGTACCCCAAATCACTGTAGGCTGCAAGAGATCAAAAAGCACATGGTAACATCTAAAATGATGCCTGAACGTGCTTTTATTGAAAGAAATTAAACTTATTTTAAATGTCATATCTACTTGATGTACAAAAATTAGAAAAAAATTAAGAAAATCATCTATAATACTTTTATTCCTGGGAGGGGGAGCATACTTGGGATTCTAATTACCCGGTGTTTTTAAGAGTGTGTGGGGTAAACATGTAATTTTCAACATGGAAGTAGGGTCAGACTACATATACTTAGAAGCTATGACCCTCTCTGAGTGATATGGAGAGACATACATTTTAATTTACTGACTGGCTCCCAAGGAGTTGAATTTCTTTTTGTAGGCTTACTTAGTATTAGTCTATCCAATCTCCCACAACAATTTGCAATATCATCTTGATATTGTAACAGAATGAGTGATGGATCTATTTAAAGCTAAATGTTTATATATTGTTATTTACAAAGAGGAAATTTCCAGATGTTAGCATGCCTTTTGGGCACACATGCCAGCATCTGATGTCACTTCCTGAGAGGAGGGTTGGCAAATTGTGTGTAGTGGAAAGTGATATCCAGGGGGTGCCTTGGAAGGCCTTCTGTGTCAGGCCTTGTCACATTGCGAGAATGAGCCACAGAGGGCAGTCAACCCAAGTGCAGGACGGTGGGCACAAGCCCGACAGACAGGGCAGGCAGAGGTGGGGCCTGTGCATCAACAAGCACCGGACAGGAATCCTGAGTGTTTAAGTTTGTCTTCCATTGCTGTGACAAAACACTCTGACCAACACCAACTTGGGGAGGAAAGGGTTCATTCAGCTCACATCTCCTGGGTCACAGTTCATCACTCAGGGAGCCCAAGGCAGGAACTCAGGGCAGGAACCTGGAGGCAGGAGCTGAAGCACAGGCCATGGAGGAATGCTGCTTACTGGCTTGCTCCCCTGGCCCGTGCACAGCCTGATTTCTTATACTGTACACAACAACCTGCCCAGGGTGGCACCACCCACAGTGAGCTGGGCCCTCCCACATTGCTCAATAATCAAGACAATACTCCATAGACGTGGCCACAGGCCAGTCCAATGGAGCCAATTCTCCAACTGAGGCTCCCTCAACCCAGGTGTGTCAAGTTGACACTAAAGCTATCCAGCACAGGGAGTAAAGAGGAAAGAACAGACTGAGCTAGTTCCAACCTATGGTGACAATATGAGTCCATATTCCTCAAGGTTTATACAAGTGCTCTACCAAGGGGTGCTAGCTCTCTCATAACCATAGACATAAACACGAACAACACCCACAGACATAAAACCCCAATTTCAGAGTTTGGGCCAATGGAGATAATGCTCCTTTGTCAGAATTAGGCTCCAGTCACAGGGACTTTGTGGTATGTGAGATCTTAGCTATGACCTTTGGGACAGTGAAATATACAGATGGGAATTCCAGAGGTCATAGTGGTCAAAGAGGTGAGTTCAGGGCGAGGAAGCTGATGGTTATGATGCCCAGAGTGCAGAGCTAAGCTGCAAAGGGAAGAAACGGTGTCAGGTGACAGGGGTGGCTGGGCCGTTTAGATCACCAAGGGATCAAGAAGAGAAGCTGAGCAAGTGACATGAAGGAAGGACAGCTGTGCTTGGACCTGTATTTGGATCAGAAGCCCTCCAGACAGGAGCGGCGGACAGGCGGCCTGACTGGACCCTGGAAGGCAGTGTAGGAGCCAACGTCTTAATCTGGAATGAGATAAGATGCGTGTGTGTTCAGCTGGTGGAAAGCAAAGCCAGAGTGCAGGTGCTCCAGATCACAAAGTCCACTCTGGGCGCTGAGCTGCAGACGCTTGCCTCTTTCATATCATTGCTGCTACTTATGTGTGTATTTGTTTTTATGTAGTCAACAAATGTTCACTCGTGCAGGGTCTTATAAGGAGACAGTCTTGACTTACCCACACCTCTGCCCTGACCCTGGCAGAAGCAACTGGTGATGAAAAGAGCAGCGATGCCACACACAAGAGTGTGTGCTGCTATAAACAGCTCACGAGTGAAAATCCTCTAGCAAAGGTTACAGTCCAGGGAGCATGCCAGCTGACAGGACCTAAGTGCAGGGGTGATGCCGAAGACCATGGCGCTAGGGAGAGGCCGAGAGCCAGAACAGTGGTGTCATGGGCAAACCATGTCTCCCTGAAGTTCAAACATCAAAGTCCTAACCCCAGGACCTCGAAATGTGACCTTATGTAGCAACAGGGCCACTGTGAATATAATAATATGAGGTCATACTGGAGTGGGTGGGTGTCCAACCCAGTATGACTGGGGACCTTATGAAAGGGGCAAATTGGACACAAAGAGAGCTCGGCAGAGGAAGAACCCTCTGTGATGGTGGGGGGCAGAGACTGGATCATGCCATTCCATGCTGAAGACTAGAAACCAGGGGGCAGGAAAGGTCAGGTTGTCCTCAAAGTGCTCAGAAGGAATGAGCCCTGCCCCCTGGCTTCTTGCCTCCAAAGTTCAGAACCCTAAGACGGTTCATTTCTGCTGTTTAAGCTACTAAGTATCTTGGCACACTAGCCTGACAAATGACAATAGATAGTTTCTGAGAAAGAGAATTATTTTTGTGTTAAGACTCTGCGGGGGGGGGGCAGCAAGAAAAGATGAGACCTGCATTTGCGCAGCTGAGGACAGAGCCTGAGGTCTGCTTCTGTGTTGCCTGGGAATAGGGAGATCAATGGGGCGAGCTTCCCTACCCTGCGAATACAACTTGTCATTCCAGTATTTAATGAAAGCATCAAATTGGGGCCGTGGTGCAGTCTGTCTGGAATAAACAAAAACCTGTTAATGAGGGCTGAAGAACTGTGAGGTTCTCAGTCCTTTCTCCCAGCTCTGCCTCCTGAGCATGTCCTAGTCCTGCCTTGCTCTTCCAGCTCCCAGAGCCCGGTGGGCTCCCAGTGCCCGGTGGGCTCCCAGAGCCCAGTTTCCAGGATGGTTGAGACTTCTGGGCCAAGGGTTGCTTCTCCTTCTTTGTACCTTTTTGTCCTACCTGGGCTCTTTGATTTTTAGCTACTAAAGGAGACATGTAGAGACCAAAGATAGCTTTTTCTTACTTCTGGTCTTTCTTACATGGTACATTAAGAGACTCTTGTCCCCCTCCTCCGAATACTGTATGTGTGTAAAATTCCAGCACCTGTTCCAACCCGGTCTCTCCTGTCCTCCACTTCCACTCGCCTGTGCTAGCCCCTGAGCTATTTCTAGCTTGGTCTGAACTGGTGACTTGGGTGATTTACTTAAAACGGTTTACATACAGTCCTAATGACAAGTGTAGCTAGCTGCCTTAGCAACATTCAGTAAACTTCAGCTTTGAACAACTGCCTTACTAGGACTGTTCTGAAAGCTAGTCTTCCTTAAGAAGAACAGAAAGATATAAAACAGAGTTAAACAAAACTGAACATCTGTAAACAGGTTTTATGACTCTGCAAACAACAGGATACTGACTTGACCTATGTACAGGTAGAAGGCTTGACCTAGACCAAACAAGGACAGGAAGGCCTTTCAAATTCATGCATCCTATGACCTCAGCCAAGTGACAACAGCCGGTTCTGCAACCAGTGGTTCTCAAACCTGTTGCGTTGGTTAGTTACTTGCACTTATTGCAAACCATGAAATATTCATGTTAATGAGAAATAATCTACACATATACTTTTTTTTTTCTGGGAACAGAGACCCTCTCCCTCCATTTTAGGAACATTATAATAATGTATTTCTAAGATGCAAAATTCAGAACAATTATTCTAATTCAAATTCCCAAAGCATTGATATATAAAAGTCTTTCCAGTATTATTTACTGACCCACTGAATCCTACTTATGAGGCTTTTTTGTGGAAGCATGCATTTGCATCCTTGGGTTTCTAATGTATGTCTTCCAAAACATGGCTGATAAACTACATTTAAATAATCGCAAATATGTGTTGAATGACTTGTTCACATTAGCTGTAACAATTACCTAGCTGTGAACGGGACAGTTTCCTGCATGAAGGCTGGGATGCTGATGTGGCATACACTCAATTATATTCTGTAATGGTCAGTGTTTGTCTGGAAACCATGGAGACGGGAGGTGCACACATGGTCTAGGCCTTGGTGAAATGTTCTGATCCATGTGTAATAGAAGTGAAGCAAATGTGAAATTCTAACACAAGAACAAAAGTCAAGCCGGACGTGGTGGCGCATGCCTTTAATCCTAGCACTCGGGAGGCAGAGGCAGGCGGATCTTTGTGAGTTCAAGGCCAGCCTGGTCTACAGAGTGAGTTCCAGGACAGCTGGGACTACAGGGAGACCCTGTCTCGAAAAAAAAAAAAAAAAAAAAAAAAAAGAACAAAAGTCAGCCCCCTCCCCCAATCATGACTTGGTAGAGTGAGGTTCATCAGAAGTCAATGCAAGGGTCTGCATCTCACTATAGAACACATCTTATTTTATTCTGAATGCTCATGATATAGCCATGGTTTTCATATAGTAGGGATCTGGTTACTATGGATTGAATCAGTAGATGATCAATCTGTCATTCCCCCAAAGAAGTGATGGAAAAGGCATCCTCATATCTTTCTGACTCCTTATAGCTCCATTCTTTGTGATTCTGCAGCTCCTTCTACCAAGCTGGAGTTTGGTGTCTGCCCCTTGGCCTTCGCCTGCCGATGCACTCTGGTCAGTAGTGTGCAATGGAAACGGTGGTGTGGTGACTTACAAGGCTTCTGTGCCTCTATTCTGCTCCTTGGGAGTCCAGCCACAGCCATCTAGAAATGCTCAGGCAGTGCTACTGGACTATGAGGGATGGACAGTATAGAAGAAAGCCCAGCTGTCTCAGGAAAGGCCACGGGGCCATCCCCGTCTTGAGCTCCTTCAAGACCAGCCACATTCTGATCCTCAGCTGACCACAGGGATGTGAGCCCAGCAAAGTCCAAAAGAACAAAAGTAACTGCTTGCTTTATAAGCCATTAAGTACTGGGGTGAGCTGTTTCTTTTTTGTTTTTGTTATTTTGTTGTCTCCTGTAACCCAGGCTGGCCTTGATCCTATGTGACTGAGGATGGCCTTGAACTCCTGATCTTACTGTCTCCACTTCCCAAGTGCACCACCACATCCAACTTTACAATGCTGGAGACCGAGTCCAGGGCTGTGTGCATGCTAGGCAGACATTCTGCCAGCGGAGCAGCACTGCTTGTTAGCCTCTGGGGCAGGTTCTCACATAACACTCTAGCATTCTAGTTGGTGTCACTTGTCATATAGAACCTGTCCACCCTTCATAGGGCTAGTCATGAATAGGGGGAAAGTCTGAAAAGAGAAGACGGGCAGACATAACCAATTGAGAATGAACTCAGCTGCTCATGGTAAGGGCCTGCACATGGTTATTTCTCCTAGCTTGTGCTGACTGTCAGTCACTTCAGAATGGGAAGCAGGTCACCACTGGGAGCAAATGTGCAAAGAAAACTAAAGTCGACAGCAGCGCTTCCTATACCATTGTGAACGAGGAGGCAGAAAGTACTCATGTTGGTTAATGAAACCAACTTGGGCTCAGCTGAAACTAATTACGAGGGCAGCCAGCTCCCCTCTTTTATACATGTGCCAAGCATGGGAAACAGGATATTGCCTGCACCATGGCCACTGGCTTAAACTACAGTGTGGTGCTGAGTAGGAAGAGGAGCCATCTCTCCCACACAAGCTCCACCAAGCTTTCCTGGGGAAGAGCCTGTGTGGGGTTTGCTCCAGCCATGTCTGGAAAATCTGCGCCCATGAACAAAAATGTCAGAGATTGGCAGACTGCTTCACTCACAAGACAAAATAAATATGAAACATAATGAAAAAAAAAAAAAAAGCACTCCTTAACTATAGGGCACGCAATGAAAAGGACAGTAACAGGTTCCTCCTCTTATTGGGACAGGCGCAATGGATAACAGATGACACTACCAAGGGGCTTCTGCTGATTTCTGACTGCAGCCAATTCTGATTGGCCTACTGTGGCCCACAAACTGGTGGTGCACAGATGACATCAGCTCCATGGAACTAAGGAGCCACATCTGCATCCAATTTCTCAGTTGTGGACATAGCTAAACTTGACACCCCTTCCAAGTAAAGATGACCCGCAGGGACATGCAGGTCACCAGTGCCAATACTGAGAGATGACATGTTAAGGGTCAGCCGGCTAAAGTGAAGCTGAACACGATGCTCAAGCCAGGGTTTCTGCAATTGCTGGAGGCACCATGGAAGGACGTATGCTTGAAAAAAATCTTAGCAACCTAACAAGGCACTAGTTCATTCCACGGAGATGGTGCAGAATTATAAAGTACAGCCAATTTTGATAAATGTGAAAATAACTTTTTTTAGAGTCTATGAGGTTTAAAAAATGGACAAAAGAACACAGTGACTGCTAGATGGTCCATGCCTTTAATCCTAGCACTCCAGAAACAGAAGCAGGTGGATTTCTTTGAGTTTCAAAGCCAGCCTGGTCTACATAGGGAGTCTCAGGTCAGCTGAAACTACATGGAGACTCTGTCTCAAAAAAAAAAAAAAAAAATTAAAAGGGCCTCTAATGGTTAAAGCTGTATTAAGCATACATGAATATGAGAATAAATCTGCCTTCCTTGAGGCATCCCGACGTGTCCACTGGTGGTGGAGGGGCCCAGCATACGGCCGGGGCACAACACGGCAGTGCCCTCCCTGTGGGCTTCCATCCTGTCTCCACCTGGTCCTTCACCTGCTCCCCTGCCCAATCCCTCTTGCTCCCTGACTCCTTCTGGTTTCCATGCACTCCTCAGAGCTCTGCCTGGGCTGGGCTCTGCCCCTCCTCTGCCTGGTTCTCGACCCTGCTCCTGCACATGGCATCCTCCCCGAGCTGTGCCACACAGGACTTAACTCCTGCCCTTCATTTCCCCTGTGTTATAATGGGCTGCTGCCACCCTCCCCTTCATTTTCTCAGCAACGGCTCTTCCTCTGCTCTCACTACCAGCCTGAAGCCCTCCCGGGTGGGAGGCAGGGAAGGCCCCCGCACTGGCTTTGCTTTACTTTGCCATTCTCGAAAGCTCTCACCGGCTGAAAACAGGTTTTTCCAGAGCTCTAAAAATGGGCACCATTCTCTCTCTCTCTCTCTCTCTCTCTCTCTCTCTCTCTCTCTCTCTCCCTTCCCCCCTTGGTGACATGTATTTAAAGAGAGGGGTGCTGCTGGCTACCATGTTCTTTGTACCTGCTTCACTTCTAGTCCTGAGCTTTGATTAACAGGGTCCAGAATGATATGCACTATCTGTTCAGCCACTGATGGGTGGGACTGTGTCCTTTGAAGTGAGTGAAACAAGGGAGATTCTAACACTCATTTTTCTGGAGTCCAGGGACAAGAGTTGATAGAATAAAGCCTCACCATTCAAAGGGGAGGAGGAAGAGCCCTGGCAATGCACATGCTGCACTTCTGCACAGGTAAAATGCCCATTTGTCCTTAAAAACATCCCAGGGGAAATAGATGAACTCTGTCAGGAACAAGACCCAAAACAAGAAATGTGCTCTAAATGTACAGAAGGCCTCATGCTGTGGACCTTAGCTAATACCTTAAAGAGTAAACCAAACAGGAAAAGTAGAAAGCAAAGCCAAAAGGAACCATAAAATTGACCATTAATGAAAAAAAAAACAAAAAAAAACCACAGACAGAAAATGCAAGGTAGGGCTAAGACTGTAATTCTAATGCCACACAGAAATAATAGATGTGTAACAGGTAAGAAATGTGATTGTTGGGGCTGGAGAGATGGCCTAGCACTAAAGAGCGCTGACTTCTCTTGCAGAGGACCCCGGTTCGATCCCCACTACCCACATGGCGGCTGAGAGCTGTCTCTAACTCCAGTTCCAGGGGAATTCGATGCCCTCTTCTGACCTCTGCGGCATTGCATGACATGGGTGCACAGACCTGTATGCAGACAGAACATTCATACACATAAAGAATAAATTAAAAAAAAAAGAAATGTGATTGCTAGGGACTTAGACACACACACAGAGACACACACAGATACACAGACAGAGACACACACACAAACAAATAGAGATACACAGACACACACACACACACAGACATACAGGTAAACATACAGATGAAAACATAAAACATAGACACACAGATGCATATATACACAGACATACACATAGACATAGACACACCACATGGACACACATGCAGACATACAAACACACACATACACATAGGACACAGAAATATACACACATTTTTGGCAGTATTAGGAACTGAATCCAGGCCACACACATGTTAGGCTAAACCTCAGTCATAGCAAAATATTAATTTAGGGAATGAGGTCATGTTCTTGACTCTATTTTATATGAAAGGTGAGGTAAAGCTTAAAAAAATGTGTTTTACTACAACTCGTCTTCAGAACTAGTTTATGAAGACTTTCAGTTCTTTCTCCCAAAGAAAGAGCCTCATCTTGCTTTAGCTTTCAAATGTCCTTACAGAGATGGCATAAAACTGGGAGGTGTCTCAGTATTTGCTGTGCAATTTGAGGACCTGAGTAGGATCCCTAGCTAGGCATGGGTAGTGCACTTCAGCAACTCCAGTGCCGAGGAGGAGAGTCCAGCAGATTCCTGCCAGCCTAGCCTGGCTGGTGAGCCTGGGCCCAGCAAGAGACCCTGTCTTTAAAAAACATTTTTAAAAAAGTGACTAAAGAAGACACCTGCTGGTCATGGTGGTGCATGCCTTTAATCCCAGCACTCCAGAGGCAGAGGCAGAGGCAGAGGCAAGTGGATCTCTGTGGGTTCAAGGCCAGCCTGGTCTACATAGTGAGTTCCAGGCCAGCTGGGGCTACAGGGAGACCCTGTCTCAAAAAACACCAACTCCCTCCCTCCAAAACAAAAAAGACACCTGATGTCGCCCTTGGGCCTCCATGCACATGTGCACAGCACACATATAAACATGTATGCACACGATTAGAAGAACTTGCAGAAAAGGAATAAGTTCATTTGAATGATGAAGAACTGGTACCTAAAGAAACAGTTAAGGCAATCAAACTAGTTTTGTCTGAACAACAGCAGAAAAATATATATAGAGAGATTAAGTTTAAGCCTAGATATTTCTGGTGCATATTTCTGCTCTGGAATTAAGCATGATCCATTTGTTCACGTGGCTTTCTTACTGACAGGTCCCATGCAGGGGACATGCATGGAGACAGCTGACCATCATCTCAGCTTCAGCCCCTAACAAGACGATCAGGAAGGTGTCTGGGATCATAGCATGGCCTCTGGAAACAAGAAGGGTTGAGTATCTGTGGCTTCATCTAGGCCAATGCTCCCCGTCGCAGCACAGTTATCCCTCCGCCAACTGCTAAGCAGAAAGGTGAGTAGCTGTTCCCAGCCTCCCAAGATGTGAAAACCAGGGTATGTGTCTACTACAGGTGAGACACAAAGTAGAAACTCCAACTAGGAAGTAAATGGTAACACGACAGGGTGGGGGCAGAAACAAAGCAGTGTGTCATCACAGAGCTGTGCTCCAGATTATAGTAAATAAGGACTGGGCAAGACCTTCCAGACTCTTGCAAAAGGAAGGGAGGAGGAGGTAAGCAAAAGCCCTGCTGCAGCAAAGCAGAAACAAGAAGGACTGACGAGCAGGGGGAAGTCCGAGTGAAGGAGCAGGGGGTGAGTCTAAGTTATAAGATTTGAGATCTGTTCAGAACCAATCAATATGCACTTCCTCAGCAACTGACAAAAGCATTTATTTGATGGAAGGAACAAAACTATTAATTGTAAAAAAAAGTTAAATGAGATAATAATGATTATTAAATATATCTGGGAGTCCCTGTGGTTTAAATTTAAGATCTTATAATTTTTCTAGTTGATAGAGTGCTTGGTTAGCTTGCATGAAGCCCTGGGCTCCGTCCCAATCCCTGCATAAATTGGGTGTGCATATCTGCACTACCAGGGCTCAGGAGGTAGAGCCAGGAGGATCACAAACAAGTTCAAGGTCAATTTCAGTTGCACATCAAGTTCAAGGCTAGCCTTGGATACATGAGACCTTTTCTCAAAAAACAAAATAAAATGGAAAACCTTCGATGAAACACTTTCTTCAGGGCAGTGTCACTAACACATGCTCAGCTTTTATCTTTCCTTTTTACTGACAGTCAAGTCTGCTCAAATTCTTGGTCAACCATGGCTGAAAGGGAAAGTCAGATTTATTTAGGGTCTGAGTAAAAAAGATGAATAGTAAAAAGGAACTAATTTAGCTAGTTAAGACATGTATTTGTACCTTGTTTTTAAAAATATGTTGAATTTTCTCAATATATGTATCTTCTTTGGAAATGGCCAGATCAAATCTAACAGCAGAAATTTTCTTCAAACACTTGCAGCGAGGGTGTAATGGATGGGAAGAAAGGCATTCCTCTCTGCCTTCCACTCCCATAAGCTCCAGGTACAAACGAAGCGATCCACAGCATGGCTCGGCCGAGCGTGCACATCAGCAGACCTGCTCTCTTCTGCAAGTCTCTTAGGACTAAATGCTATGCTATATTGAAAAGGAAAACCACAAAGGCACTTCCCTGTTTGCTTTTGGATTCACAATTATGTGAGCAAACACTGGCTTTCTGAGAATGAGAGCACTGTGAGTGGTTTGGGTTAATCCTCTGACTGCTCTGCTCTGCCCGGCCACATTCATGCCTCTCATTCAACTGGCGACCGTTTAAGGCGCGTTAAACGTTTACGAAGCATCATTCACAGTGCTTCAGGCAACCAGCTTCAACAGATGTACCCCTCGATCTTTACACCAGGGAAGCAAAGCTGTTTTAAAGCCAAGCTATTCCAGAATCACACCCTCGGGGCTCTGTGACCAGTGAGAAGGCAGCAGCAGAAGCTGAGCCCTGACAGAACGAACTTTTCCCGGGTCCGGTGAACCTGAACACAGCTGCGCATTAGAAGCTAGATATCTTGTTTGACAGAGAGAATACTATGCCAGGGATATTTAGACTTGTTTCTGAAAAAAAAAAAAAATCAGCATACAGAAGCCCTGGAGCGAATTAAATGGCATCAGTGGAAACCTGTATCGGCTCTTACCACTGAAAACAGGGATTCTAAGCAGCCACCATACTTCTATTTTCAAGTTGTTTCACTAATGCCTATATTCTGCTAGTTTGTCCACTTTCTGGAATGATATTCTTAGTACCATCAGTGACTGACGAATCAGTCTCTGGCTTTGGGAATCAGAGACATAAAACTATACTTCACCAGAAAAAAAAAAAATCTTAAAATTTTTTATTGAGCTAGGTGCACAAACTCCATTCCTTCTATCCTCTGAAATTTTCATGAGAAAGGCTTAATAATTAATTAATAAACCACTTAGTCTATAACTATATTTACAGCAACCGAGAAGAAAAAGAAATGAGCAACAGGAGATGCTTAGTGATGAGCCTTACCTATGAGGGTGTGGAAGACGGCAGCGATGGCACCGGCCACCACCATACACAAGACGGCTTTGGTCCTATCTCGCTTGCTGTTCACAAACACCAGGCCCACGTTTTTGAAGTCACTCATGGGCCCTGTGAAGAACTTCATCAGGGAATATGCCAGCCCGTAGCTGGCCAGCATCTCCACGGCATCTTCCTTGACGGCAGCAATACCCCGGTTCAAGGCCTGCAAGACAGAGAAGAACCACCCAGTGTTAGACATGGTGCTGCATCTCTGGGGAAATGCCACTTTTAACACAAGACTTAGCAGATCGGATTTCTATGGGAAGGCCGGACAGGGTGCAGGGTGAATCGCCCTCTAGCCTGGTAAATGATACTGGTTTTCAGTTTTGTTCATGTGAGCTTCAGTTTGAGTATCTTGTCACGGAGAACATACCTGCCTATGGTAGAGTAACAAATGAAACTCAAAAAGCATCTTTTTGTATCATATCGGTTAAAAGCTTATCTTTTGCTGTCATGGGACAAAACCCCAGCACTAGGGAGGCAGAGGCAGGTAGAGCTGTATGAGTCCAAGGCCAGTCTGGTCTACACGGTAAGTTCTAGGCCAGCTGGGGTTACAGGGAAAATCTGTCTCAAAAAGACACAAAACAAAACAAAACAAAAAAGCTGATGTTTTAAACCACCTAGCTAGGTATGGCAACTGGGCCTGTAGTCCCAATATTCAGGAGACTGTGGCAGGAAGATCATGAGTTCTAGGCCAACCTGGGGTATATAGCAAGACCTTGTATCAAAACACCATCCTTCCTCCTGCCATATCTCCTCATATATTAAATTTTATCTGTGGGCTATATTTATATAGCAGCAACAGACAAGGAAGTGAATCTACTTATATTGGATAAGTGAAAAGATTTTTTTTTTCTAAAGAGGGTGTGTGTATGTTACATGTACTCAAGTGACTTAAATACCATGTACATGCTGTGTGTGCAATTCTTCATGCACACAGAGAGCTCTATTAGGCCACCAAACAGATGCTGTTCATCTGATTCAGGTCGTATCTTAACTTTTAATATATTTCCAAGATCTGTGTAGACGAATTCATATGATAAAATACCTTTACATCAAACAATGCCCATCCATGATGCTGGCTCAGGAAGACATGGTCACAATCTTCTGACCCCTTTAAGCACCTGCCAAGAGAAACCCACCAGGAGAAACCCGCCTAGACTGGAGGACCTGCCTGTGTAGCATTTCCAAATTAACTGTCCCACCTAGGAGACTAATATCACCAGAGCTGGCAGAGCTGGTGGGAATGGGGGGTCCAGGCAGCGAGAACTTCATGACTAAAACACCTCCTGAACACCACTGCTCTGCTTAGGAACAAGTAACTGGGCAGGAAAGCAATGGATTGGTTTCTTTGCTATAATGCTATAGTGTAGGTGTAGAGGTGTGTGTGTGTGTGTGTGTGTCTGGGATGCGTGTGTATATGTGTGTGTGGTGTGTGTGTATGTGGTGTGTGTGTATATGTATGTATGTGTGACAAAACATGGGTTTCATGATGATGGTTTCATGCATACATGCCATTTTACTTTATTCAATTCATCCCCCAACCCTGACCTGTCCCCTTCTCTCTGGTTCTCTTTCTCCTCTGAAACTAGTCCCCTTCTGGCTTTCACATCATATGTGTGTGTATGTATGTAGTTAAATCTAGATCCTCATGAGGAAGAGCATGAATATTGGCCTTTCTTCCCCTCTTTCTCTTGCTTTGCCTGCCTGCTCCCTTTAGACCTCGTCCTCCTCTCAGAGTATACATTTTTTTATGACAGACCCTACTGTTTACAGAAGTTTAAGGTTCATGGCAAAAGTGAAAGGAAATGACAGAACTCCCTTTCATCCTCCACCTTCACAGACACAGAGCCTCCCCTGCTATCAATATCCTGCTCAGACTGGGACATTTGCTAGTGATGAACCTGCGTTGATGCACTGTCCCTACTCATTCCCCACCACATGAGGCTCAGTCTTGGTGTGCACCTTCTAGGAGTTGGACTAAAGTTAAATGACATGTATCAATCAGCACAGAGTCATCTTTTAAAATAATGACACCCTAACGCCTGTCATGCCTACTCTTCCAATAAACATGCATTCATAAAACCCATACTCAGTCTGCTAACTCAAAGCAGAAATGCATTTTCCCTGACTGTCCCATTTTATTGGGCAGATAGTGGTTCATAATTTTTCCCTCTGAACATAGTTATGGCCCATTCTGAGTGCTGCTTTGCAGTACTCCTTAAGGAGAACAGGCACAGTACTAAATGAGCCAGAGGGCATTTGAAAGAAGAAAAGCTGGCTGGATGCAGCACATGAACCCAAGAATGGTTCTTCAAACATAATGTTTCAGAGTCACAAATCTTACTACATTATAGCAAAGAAACCAGTCCATTATTTATGTTTCTCTGGCTTGAAGACTGTCAATTATGATGAACACTAGTAGCTTATATACCACTATGCAGGGAAGAAATATTCCCAATTATAATTAGTGGCAAGCTGTTTGAAAGATGTACTCAGACTGCAGACATGTATGTGTGCAAATGATGACACGCATGCCTCAGACATTAAGAAAGGAGTAGTTCTCTGCAATTATTCACAGGCCTGGAAAAAAAAATCCTCAATTTCATTTGGAAAAACAAAAGACCCCGAATAGCCAAAGCAACCCTGAGTGAAAAGAGCAATACAGGGGGGATCGCTATACCAGACATCAAACTATACTACAGGGCTATAGTCATAAAAACAGCCTGGTACTGGCACAAAAACAGACCAGTTGACCAATGGAATAAAACTGAAGATCCAAACCTGAGCTCATACAATTTCAGCCACCTCATATTTGACAAGGGGGCCAAGAAGACACAATGGAAGAAAGACAGCATCTTCAGCAAGTGGTGTTGGCAAAACTGGATCACCACTTGTAGAAGAATGAAATTAAACCCCTACCTCTCACCTTGTACAAAGGTCAACTCCAGATGGACAAAGAACCTCAACGGAAACCCCAAACTCTGGAGGTGATAGAAAGAAAACTTGGCAGCAGAATACAAAACATAGCCGTAGGAAAAGACTTTCCAAAATAAAACACAGCGGCACAAGAAATTAAGGAATCGAACCAATTGGACAATGGACCTCCACTAAACTCAATAGCTTCCGTACATCAAAGGAAGCAATAAAGAAAGTGAGGAGAAGACCCACAGAAGGTGGGAGGAAACCTTCACAATCAGATACATCTGATCTGACAAAGCATTAATTTTCCAGAGTAATAAACCGCTCAAAAAACAAAGAAGAAAGAAAACAATGAATCGGTGCAAAAGATGGAGCAAAGACTGAATAGAGACTCACAGAGGAAAGGAGTTTAGAGGATGGCCGAGAAACATCTTAAGAGTGTTCAACAGCTCGGATAATTAAGGAAATGCAAATTTACAACACTCTGAGCTATCACATTACTTGCACCTTACTCCAATAAGACTGGTAGGATCAGGAAAAACAACGAAATAGATACCAAAGTGCTGAGAAAGTATGTGGGGGAAAGGGGAACAGTCATCATTGGCTGGTGGGAATGTAAACTTTACAGCCACTGTGGAAAGCAGGGTGGGAGAACCCTTAGAAGACGCAAAATGAGCCTTCCATTTGACCCAGTCATACCACCCTGGGTATATAGCCACAAGAAACATCTTACTGCAAAGATACTGAACAAGCTAGGTATTAGTGCTGCTCTGTTCACAATAGGCAAAAGCTGGAACCAACCCAGGTGCTCTTTCAACCTGAATGAGTGGATGAGAAAATTGTGGTACAGTATACAATGGAATAATAATGGCAGCAGTAAAGAGGGACAGCAACATCATGAAAATTTGCATGTAAATGGATGGAGCTGGAAGAGTGCATTATGTAAGAAGTGAAGTAACACAGTCCCAAAAAACAACGACAAATGGTGTCCCTCATATTGGATGCTAGTACCAATAACAACCAAATAAATATTTCGCATGGAGAGGGAGGCATAGTAAAGAACAAAAAAGCAACAGAAAGACTGCATAAAAATGACTGAATGGGTGAATTGGAAAGGGGGGGATGGGTGGGAGAGGGACAGGGTTGTATATTCGGGGTTAAAAGAGGCCATAGTTAATGACGGAGTTCAGCAAGTGCCCAGTTTCGTCTAGACACTGGCTACAGGACACATGGTATTTTAGACTTAGTAAAAGTAACATGTGTATGTTTAAACAATATTGGTTTACCGAATCTGATAAAAATGGTAATGCATCTGAATTAATGGAGATATAATTCGCTGTTGCCCACATGTGCTTTACATAAAATCTGTAAAGCAAGAACTTTGGGAATGACACATACAAATGTTCTCTATAATTTCCTCTGTTGTACAGTATCAACTCGTAGCATTCTCTTTAAGAGATGTTTAACGTAAAAATTAAGTTGCTTCCCAAGTTTAATCATATATAGTCAACCCAAAAACAACATGGGTGAAGTGGATGAATCTGTGCCTTGACTCAACCCTATAGTCATGTAGAATACAACTGTATTCTGGAGACTCATACGGCTAAAAAAAAAGTGGGGGTGGATACAGAAATACATGAAACCTTTTCATCATCCACCCCTTGCAATCAAATCTTAAAACTAACTATGGGAAAAGATTTGGTTTGTTCCAACAGGACAAAATGGCACCACAACTTAATGGCTTGAGAAAGAAAAGATACAGGTTTTCATTGAGTAGGAATAGTACCAAAAAGTGGCAATGGAAATGCTGACCCGTCTGAACATTCCAAGGAAGAAAAGCCTCAGATGCCATAACATCGAACCCCTCTGTGGACCTACATGTAACAACTAGTTGTAATGAGTCCTAATGAAAACTTACCTTCTAGGTGCCACAAGGTGTCTGATATGAGAGACTTTCTTGCCTTCCCCCCCATAGGAACAAGGAGAAATATGACGATGATAAAGTCGTTCCCCAAACGTAAATTGGAGACAACTAATATAGAGGTAATCTCATATTCTCTTATAAAACGCGGTAAAACGTCTTTTCTTTAATTGACTACTACATGGGAACGGTGGGAGGTATTTACGCTGTTCAGAACACAAATTAGAATACTAAAGTCCCTAGGGCTATGCACCAGGGCAAAATAATTAAGACAGGGCCTGACATCATGTCAATGGATTGTTCTACCAGTGGGAATGTTGGCCAGGGAGATCCAAAGGCCCACAAAAGTAATGGCTCCTTGCCTCTAGTTGGGATACCTACAGAGGAGAGGCAAAGAATACCCTGCTGCCTAAAACCTGACGTTAACAGGGGAGGGATGGATTGAGACCCAACACTGCAAGTGTTAACAATGGCCTCTGGAATGCCCGAGAGAGTGTTACAAAGGGGGGGGGCAGGTCCACTAAACCAATAAAGCAAATATGCAGGTCTGCGGCCTGAGGGGGTCAAGCAAGACTCCACCGTCAAGCACCAGCTACCCTCACCTGCCTGGAGCATACATGTGCAGCAGATGGCAGCCAAGGTGCCTGTATATTCCCAAATCTACTTGGCTAATTGCCTCTCCCCTTGGAGGAATAACCCTTGGCTTGATGCCACAAGCTTCAATCCCTACAGGTTAGGAGATGTTACTAACACACAGAAGACTTACATATAAAACATATTAGGGAAAATTAAAATTCATGATTAACATATCCAAAACATGTGTCTATGCTATAAGTACCTACCATAACTATCTAGTTGGCTCGTTTAATACCTTATATATCTAATTGCTTGCTTTGCTTCATTTAGTAGGATCGAAAGGTTATTTCCTGGACAAAACTGTCAGGCCCATGAAAGGAAACAGCCAGGAATGGACCAGAGTCCAAGTCAACAGCTCCAGAGAGAGTGGACTGTTTTACCATCTCACCACCTGTGCCCCCTTTCCTAAGCCTAGGGAACAACCTGCGGAAAGAGGGGGTGTGGTAGATGTAAAGGGCATAGCGATTGGGGTGAATGGTGTGAAACTACAGCAATGTAGTCTGGACACTTATTTACTCAACTTGATTGAACATACAACCACCTCACCCCGCTGGATGGGTGGGGGCTGTGGGGGTGTTGGTGCAACAACAGCCTGCAAATTGTTTTAGATGAGGGATGCTTGTACACAGGATCACACGTAAGCTAAAAAATGAAAAAAAAACTGAGAGAAAGATGCAGGACAGTTATGGCAGAATGCATGATCTGGGATGGGGTGGGGGTGGGGGGGGAGGGAAAGGGAAATAAGCCTGAACTGAATTGGAAAAAATGTATGAAATGCACAAAGCATCAATAAAAACTAATTTAAAAAAAAAAAAAAAAGGAGTAGTTCATGTTACATTGAAAACTATTCCAAAGGCTGGGGTGGTTTTGGTTATGATTCTGATATAATAGACTTCAGCATAGGCTCAGTGAACTCACAGGTAGAACTAATCAGCAGAACTCAGAGGCTTGCAATTCCTTGCCTGCATTTTGTTTCATTTTTCTCCCCTAGAGATGCTGCTGACTGTTACAATGAACACTTACAGAGCCAAACATTCCACATAAAGTATTTTGGGAGGAGGGAGCTGTATTTACTGGAATAGACCACTGTGTCAAAATGATTACAGAAAAAACCTACAATAAAAATGCACAACAGCTGTAGAAATTTATTCTACAATTCTTTTTTTTCCAGTAAAAGGTGAAAATTTCCACAAGAACTTCTTCCTGTCTGCAGAACACTCTTGCAATGGTTAAAACAAAACAAAACAACAAAGAAAAAAAAAAAAAGAAGCAAATTTCCCTTCTACCAAATCAGATCAATACCTCAATGCCACAGGGCAAAATAAAAACCAAGAAATTCCCTCCTAAGGAATTCTATGTTTTAAAACTTAACAACTTGATCATTTAGTGAATTAATCCTTTGTGAACCTACAGTGGATGCTGGAGGTGCCAATCACACTTCATAGATCCCCAGGGAGCAGGAAGGAAGCCAAGAACTAGCTGACAAGCTGTGTCAAGATGGGCCTTCTGTGCTCTGTGGGCCACTCTGGAACAGTTCCCTATGGAGTGCTTGGGACCAAGCTTTGCTTCTCGAGCCCCAGCACCTCTCCTGCTCTTGTCTCTTTGTTAAATTGCAATAAGAGGCTCTCAGGTTTCGCTTCCCTGGAGTCACCTCAGAACAGTTTTTAATTACTCACTTCCCGCCCCCCCCATCCTTCCAAGTCTTTGGATTGCAAGATTTTATTATTATTATTTTTATTTATTTTTCATGTGTATGAATGTACTGTCTGCATGCAGGTCTGAGCACCTGTGTCGTGCAATGTCAGAAGAGGGTGTCGGATTCCCCTGGAACAGGAGTTAAAGATGGTTTTCAGCCGCCATGTGGGTTCTGGGGATCGAACCCGGGTCCTCTGTAAGAGCAGTCGGCGCTCTTAACGAGGCCATCTCTCCAGCCCAGATTTTAAAGATTTATTTTTTATTTTATGTGTCTTAGTACATTGCCTGCATATATGTAAGTGCACCCATGTTCTGCAATGCCCCTGGAGGAAAGAAGAGGGTGTCCGAGCCCCTGGACTGGAGCCATGATTTTTAGTTGCCCTATGAGTGCTGGAAGCTGAGCCCAGGTCCTCTGCAAGAGCAGCCAGCAGCCTTAGCTGCTGAGCCATCGCCCAGCCCACCTTTAAAATATGTTTATTACTTTTTAACATTTTAAATATGTAGGGTTTTGTTTTTTTTTTTTTTTGAGACAGATGGCCTGGAACTTGCTATGTAGACTAGGCTGGCCTCAGCTTCACAGATATCTGCCTGCCTCTGTCTCCTGAGTGCTGGGATTAAAGTTGTGTGCCACTGCGCCTGGCTTTAATAACCTTTTAACATTTATTTATTGTGTGTGTGCGTGCACGCACGTATGTGTGCACACACATGTATATGGAGGTTAGGACAACTTGCAGGAATGGGTTGTCTTCTACTGTGTGTGTGTGTGTGTGCGTGCGTACGCGTGCGTGTGCGTGCGTGCATATATATATGGAGGTTAGGACAACTTGCAGGAGTGGGTTCTCTTCTACTGTGTGTGTGTGTGTGTGTGTGCGTGCGTACGCATGCGTGTGCGTGCGTGCATATATATATGGAGGTTAGGACAACTTGCAGGAATGGGTTCTCTTCTACTGTGTGTGTGTGCGCGCGCACGCGCACACACAGTACACACATGTATATGGAGGTTAGGACAACTTGCAGGAATGGGTTGTCTTCTACTGTGTGTGTGTGTGTGTGCGTGCGTACGCGTGCGTGTGCGTGCGTGCATATATATATGGAGGTTAGGACAACTTGCAGGAGTGGGTTCTCTTCTACTGTGTGTGTGTGTGTGTGTGTGCGTGCGTACGCATGCGTGTGCGTGCGTGCATATATATATGGAGGTTAGGACAACTTGCAGGAATGGGTTCTCTTCTACTGTGTGTGTGTGCGCGCGCACGCGCACACACAGTACACACATGTATATGGAGGTTAGGACAACTTGCAGGAATGGGTTCTCTTCTATGGTGTGTGCGCGTGCACACCCTTACACAGTACACACATGTATATGGAGGTTAGGACAACTTGCAGGAATGGGTTCTCTTCTACGGTGTGTGCGTGCGCGCACGTGCACACACAGTACACACATGTATATGGAGGTTAGGACAACTTGCAGGAATGGGTTCTCTTCTTCTACGGTGTGTGCGCGCGCGCACGTGCACACACAGTACACACATGTATATGGAGGTTAGGACAACTTGCAGGAGTGGGTTCTCTTCTTCTACGGTGTGTGCGTGCGCGCACGTGCACACACAGTACACACATGTATATGGAGGTTAGGACAACTTGCAGGAGTGGGTTCTCTTCTACGGTGTGTGTGTGCGCGCACGTACACACACAGTACACACATGTATATGGAGGTTAGGACAACTTGCAGGAATGGGTTCTCTTCTTCTACGGTGTGTGCGCACGCGCACGTGCACACACAGTACACACATGTATATGGAGGTTAGGACAACTTGCAGGAGTGGGTTCTCTTCTTCTACGGTGTGTGTGCGCGCGCACGTGCACACACAGTACACACATGTATATGGAGGTTAGGACAACTTGCAGGAGTGGGTTTTCTTCTTCTACCATGTGGGTTCCAAGGATCAAACTCGGGTTGTCAGCCTTGGCAGCAAACACCCTAAGCCACTGAGCACTTTAGACAGCTGGTGAGGTGTTAGTTTTAATTGCTCAAAAGTGTGTTAAAATTTAATTGACATACATTATTTAGTACAAGTTTCAAATATACCTAGTAGCATACCTAAATAATGTATGACTAGATTGAAGAAAACAAACAACAACAAAATCTCTAAGCCCGGCTGTGGTACCGCCCGCAGTGCTTTCTACTTTCACCAACAGTTCCTGGATTCGCGGCCTAAATCTGGAGCTGAGGCAGGTGAGAAGACAGGCATAGGGAATGAAAGCTGTCTGCGTGCCTGAGGGGAAAGTTTCATTTTGGCAGGCTTGAGCTGGGACCTGCTTAACTGCAGAGTGGGTCAAGGGACTACTCCCAGACGGAACACAGATGGCCCTGGGAGGCACAGAAACAGGTTGTACACAGAGCACCAAGCAGTCACCATCCTAGAAACGACCCAGAAAACAAGGACTTTTGTCTACTTCACTTACTACACATACCTTGGCTACCCAAGAAGCTTTCAAATATCTGCTAAAGGAATAAACAAAAGAATCTGCTACTTTCTACCAAGAACTTTAAGGGTCATACTAATGTTTACAAACTTTAAAGTGGCCTTTTAATTATGAGATGTTGTTGCTTGTCAGAAACACCACTGATTTAATGTTTGCAATGATAATGTTAAATGTAAACTCATTTCAAGAAACATTAAAATGCACAAAGCTTCCTAAATGAGACCATGTGTTACATGAATGGTATTATTGCTTTCATTCCCATTTATCTATTTCTTCCAACCTGCTCAATTGTTAATTTCATGATTTTCTCTTGCTATTGAAACACTTAAGCTCATATCACAGAACTTTTTGTCTGGCCTTTGCTACTCTTATTCATCCATAATAAGATGATTTTGTTCGAGTTTATGGCTTCGTTTGCACACTTAACTTTTTACTTAATCTTCCTGGCATTTGTATTGTGAGATGGGTCAAGCTTACGTTCCTCCAATAATTGCCATTCTTCAAAACCACATACTGCACAAACCATTTTACCTCCTGTCTATCTGCGGTGTTTCTCAGCATTCATTAGCTTCTGACCTCTTTCAGGCATTAACAGGCCCTTCACCTGCTATTTACGCCATGTCTTTCCACTTGCTCCACTCTTCTTCCCAGCATGCTCACTACCCATCACATCATAAACTCACTTCTTTTCTGGTTAACTGTCTGTCTCCTCTGAGTGCAAGCACCTGGGAGCAAAGAGCTGCTTCATGCCCAGAACCGCAGACTGGCAAGGCATCACGAACATGGCAGATGGATGGTCAGGAGGGTAAAAGTCAACGTGCATAAGCAGTGTGCCCATGAGCTGGAGAGTGATTACAAGGAGGGAACCCCTCATGATGTAACACTGGAGCTGACACCTGAAGGAGGAGGAAGAAGAAGAGGAAGAGGAAGAGGAAGAGGAAGAAGAGGAGGAGGAGGAGGAGGAGGAGGAGGAGGAGAAGCCACCACTGCTGCCACCACCGCCACCAGCTGGATGATTAGCTGGATGATCAGCTGGAGGATGGCAGAGTCCGTGGGAGGCTGGGTATTTAGGAGGCAAGGAAGGAAAGAGAGAAACAGAAAAGCATACAGAGAGAGTTTGGGAGACACAGGCAGTGCCAAGATCATCCCAGATACAGTGAAGAGTGTGTGTCTTGTTCTGAGACCACAGGAACACAGGTGGGACAAGGTCTCATGCCAGCTCTGGTAACAGAAGTGGCCCGGACAGGGAAGGGCAGAAGCAGGAGCTTCTGTGGGAATCCTGACTGGAGAAGGTGGTAGGCGGGACAAGGTGGGAGGTGTAGACGGAGAGAAGCAGAGAGAAGGAGACCATTTTGGAAGCTAAGTAACCAGAGCTGAGGATGGACTAGATGGTGGGTGTGAGGCAGAGGAAGAAATTGTGGAAGTTGGTGAAAGTTTTTATTTGAGTCATTGATTAAGACAGAGATGGGAGAGGAGGAAAGGCCAGAGCACCATGGGGTCTGAGCAGCATGGGGTCTGAGCTACCCATTAGAGGAGGGGGAAGGGGAAGAAGGGGAAGGGGAAGAAGGGGAAGAAGGGGAAGAAGGGGAAGAAGGGGAAGAAGGGGAAGAAGGGGAAGGGGAAGAAGGGGAAGGGGAAGAAGGGGAAGGGGAAGGAAAGGGAAAGGGAAAGGAAAGGAGAGAGAGGAGAGGAGAGGAGAGGGAGCAGGAAGAGATGGGAAGAAGAAGAGGAGGAGCAGGAGAGGAGAGGAGGAGAGGAGAGGAGAGGAGAGAGGAGATGGAGAGGAGAGGAGAGGAGCGAGGAGAGGAGAGGTAAGAAGAGAGGAAAGAGGAGAGGAGAGGAGAGGAGAGGAGAGGAGAGTGAGAGGATGAGGAGAGGAGAGTAGGAGAGGAGAGGAGAGAGGAGAGGAGAGGAGAGAGAGAGAGAGAGGAGAGGAGCAGGATAGGAGAGAAGAGAAGAGAAGAGAAGAGAAGAGAAGAGAAGAGAAGAGAAGAGAAGAGAAGAGAAGAGAAGAGAAGAGAAGAGAAGGAACAGCACTGGCTGGGTATGGGGCATGTAGAGGAGACATTGGGTGTGGATGTGCCTTTGCAGGCCTTGGGCAGAGGGATAGCATTTAAGGCTGAAAGACTAAGAAAGATCCTCTTGGGAGGCTATAGATAGAAAGAAGAGAGAGCAATATTCAACCCTGTAGTTCTCTGGGGATAAACCAAAGGCTGTCAAGGACATGCACGCCCAGGTCCTGCTGACATGTGACTAGGCAGTAGTTCAAAGGTAACTGAATGTTATCTAGCCCTTGGGCTTCAGGCAATGCTGTTTCCAACCCAGCTGCATCTGCAGCCAAGCCCCACAAGAAGCTGATGGGGCTGGTGAAACGCACTAGTCATGATCTTGAGAATCAGCTCAAAAAGCATCTGGGATGTCTTCAGGATGAATGAGGACTTCAAGCATAACTCTAAGGTTCGCCTGCTGGGTGGAGGCCAGTTCTTAAACCTTCACTGTCTTCCAAAGCTTGAGCTTAGTTAGATTGGATGCAGACCTAACAGTACTTCAGCAAATGTAAATATGATGCTGCCCCTTGACCAAACAGTTGGTACAGGACTCTCCTCACACTTGAGACTTCCTCCCAAGGAGTGGCAGTAGCAAAGAACAGGCATACAGGCACACCACCTTGTCAGAGGCCCTGGTGGGCTACAGGTAGATGTGTCATCTAGTATTGTCCAGACTCACAGTTGCCTGCTTGTTTTTTTTTCCACAGCAAGTTTGCAAAGCCACAGGACATGAAAAAGTAAAAAACAGGTCTGCAACCTCTGGGGGAATGTCTATGAAATCTCACAAGTCTGACCTGATCTCTCTAGGATTAACTGTCTAGGTCGGGAAATCCTACAAAAGCTCCGACGATTTTTACTTAGGATCTGGAGTAAGCTACAGACTGAGATCCTTCAGGTCAAGTCACCAACTCTCTAGAGGCTGATGTTACTTCACACTGATGGGAGCTCAAGCAGTCCTTACAAGGCAGGAGGAGGACTGTGGCCCTGGGTTCCAGATCCTTCTCCAAGCCCTCTGGTGTAGGACAGCCCCCTCTCCAGGACATCAGTCTGCTGTGCAGGCACTTGGCTTTCTCCTGGGTGGGAAGTCTTGAGACACTGATGTGGAGAAAAGTTGTTCTGGGGTCAGCACAAAATTAGAACTACTGTCACTGTAACAGTGGGGCACACTACTCTGATCCCCTGGGTGACAAAGTAGCGGTTTTGATCATGGTGACAAGCCTGGGTGTAAACGCTGAAGTCCTGTTCAGCTGTAAGCTCAAATAAACCCTCTCCTCCCTGAGATGCTTCTGGTCAGTGTTCTATTAGGGCAACAGGAAGCTAAGCAGCGCCCCCCCCCACCCCGTCCCCTCCAATCCCTTCTGCCATTCCTCATTCCCTCTCAGAGAAACCCTCACTTCCTACTTCATCTGTTTAAAGGTCACTAAGTAGAGACTAAATTTCTGGTTGCTCTCTCCCTAAAACAAGAAAACTAACCAAAACACATCTGTCCCAGACCCTTCCTCCCACAATGGAAAGGCCACTCTGGCCCGGTGGCTCAGGGATGTAGCACAGGGCTTGGTCTGGATGGCCTCTGTCCTCCGGCAGAGCCTTGTTCATATCCATCTTTCCTTTCCTGTTGATCTTTGCTCCTTGCCTGGTCGTTCCTGTATACTGAGCACGTCTCTTTCATCTCAAAAAGATCCTTCCCCTGACCCCACACTTCCAGCCACCCTTTCTCACTTTCTTTCTGGTCTTCTGCAGAGCCCTGCACAGGCCCCCAGACCCCTTTCTTGCACACGCAAGAGTGACTTTTGGCCATCTGTCCAGTCAGTGTCTCAGCTCACCAATCTACTACCTCCTTGAGGCCGAGCCTTGGCTTATTTGGTACCAATTTTCCTGCATTTAATATCATAAACAATTGAATGTAGGAAGGAATACATGTTCTATAACTTATATATGATCATTCACGGGTAAAATCTTCCTTCCATCTCTAGGCTTTTTTTTTAATTTAATTTTTTATTTATGTACTGTCTGCTTGTAGGTTTGTGCACCTGTGTCATGCAATGCCTCGGAGGTCAGAAGTGGGTCTCAAGATTCCCCTGGAACTGGAGTTCTCCTGGAATTGGAGTTACAGACGGTTCTTAGCCGCCATGTGGGTGCTGGGGATCGAACCCGGGTCCTCTGCAAGAGCAGTCGGTGCTCTTAACCGCTAGGCTATCTCTCCAGCCCCTGTCTAGGCTTTGTTTTATAGGTAAAAAAAAAACCAAACAATCCTTGGTAGAATTCATGGACTTAAACTATACAAAGTTACTACACGCACACCAAGACCTGTCTTTGTAGTTCTGCTATTTGCTGAGTAGACAGAGAAGGCCTTCCCTGATGTTTCTGTCCTGTCACACTGGGCACCCAGTTGGCTGCTGAACTGCAGTTACAGGAACACAAATAGAATGCAGGCTTGAGCCACATAATTAGACTCCTAAGTGTAAAACTTAAGAACAGGGCAATCTGTTCCTTGATGGACTCAACTCCTGTTGTGGAATTTAGTTGCTATAAGAAAAATCAAGCTTAGAGTGAAAAGATATGACCTAGAGAAACAGAGAGAGCCCACCAAGGGCTGCGTGTTGGGCTGGTAGCGTGGCTCAGAAGCACAGTGCTTTCCGAGCATACATGAAGCCCAAGCTCAATTCCCAGAAGAATCACAAAGCCAACAGAAAGAGGGTGAGGGTGCCACTGACACCAGGGTAGCAATCTCCAAACTCTGAAAGATGGGGACGTTGGAGGGCAAGAAGGAATTCAAGAGGGATGGCTATACAATTCAGAAAGTGCCTAGGGCTGTGGGCTCTGAACCTGAGTCTGAAATCCAAGGCCATATTAGGAGAAAGGCTCATTTAGTTCATAGGGAAATGGCTTTTCAAATTCTTCTACAAGGTACCCAGCTGGGATTTGATATGCAGTGCTAAAAGTCCCTCTTAAAAACTATTTAGTAAGATGAGTATTCCCTTGACTTGTTCCATCAGGATTAGATAGACAAGTGAGACGTACAAGCTAGACAATCATTTGTTTTATTAGCAGTCTAGACTCTCTTCTAACCCTTTTGATAAAAGATGATTCCTCTGTCTACAGCTTCAGGGTTCCTGTCACACCCATTACCACGTGAAACAAAAAAGTCAACGAAGCAGTTAAAATGTAGTTCAAAAATCTTAAACTCAACATCTTCAGAAAGTTGGCATTCATGGAGGTGTAGAAATCTAGAACATGACTAGGCACAGCCACCTGTGGGGCAGCTTCTCCTAATGACTTAGGTAGTCAGCCATTTTGGATGACAGTTCTCCCTAGGCATCTGGGTTCCTGTAATTTTCCACTGTTATTGTTCTGTTTGTTTGTATTTTAAAAAGTGGTTTGGGTTAAATTGGATCATTTGTCTTCTCAGTAGTTTTCCAGCTACGTTGTATTTTTCAAGGATCTATACTGCTCTGTTTAGCCAGAGCTCCAGCCAAGAACTTGACACCCACACACCAGGCTGTGGTTTGAAGGGAACAGCAGGCAAATGAGCCTGGTCTCTTTAGAAGTCAAAGTTACTGCTCTGTGCTGTATGTCCATATTTAGTGCTTCCTGAACACCCTGAGATGACCCTGGTCCAGCCGAAAGATGACACTGGTATTTTCTGCTGCTTGTGAAACCTGGGGAAGAGTTTTGACAAAGAATAGAGACCAGCTACAGACAGAGCATGAGGAGATGGCAAGTCAGTGTGCCTCTCTCAGATTCTCCAGGTCAGAGGAAATGAAATGCATTTTCCAGACCACCCTCTTAATCTGAAAATATGTTTAATTATGAAAAGCAGTACTTTAGTGTTGAGGAACTCTCTTCAACCGTCCTGATCTTTCATCTAGATATGAAGCCCATTCACTCAGCCAAATTTAATTTTAATTCAAGATGGGGGAAGGATTGACAAAGAAGGGATATTGCTAACAGAATTCTACCGTGACCTGGCCCTGTTGCTATACACCTGTAGTCCCAACATCTAGAAGACGGAGGCAGGAGGTTCAGGAGTCATAGTGAGTTTGAGTCCAGTCTGGGCTACACGAGATCTTGTCTCAAAAAAAAAAAATACAAAATTCTAGTATCCTTTAAAAGAAAACACAAAGGCTTCTTATGCTGCTTAAAAAAAAATCTATTTACCTTGATCTCATATTTTATTGTTATTGAAATATCATATTTCCTAGTAGTTTTGTATACTTATACAGACATACAGTCTTCAAATAATGTTCTTTGCTTGATATTTCAAGATGACAGCTATTCACCGTAGACCCATTTCAAATTTTTTGTGTTTAAAAATATCAGGTGATGGGGCTGGAGAGATGGCCTAGCCGTTAAGAGCGCTGACTGCTCTTGCAGAGGACCCGGGTTCGATTCCCAGCACCCACATGACGGCTAAGAACCGTCTTTAACTCCAGTTCCAGGGGAATCTGATGCCCTCTTCTGACCTCCGTGGCATTGCATGACAAGGGTGTACAAACCTACATGCAGACAGTACATTCACACATACAAAATAAATAAAATTAAAAATAATTAAAAAAAAATATCAGGTGATGAGTCAGTTGCTAAGGTTCTTGCGATGCAATCCTGAAAACCTGAGTTGAGATCCCCAGCATCCATCTCAGAGTGCTGGTCCGTGTCTGTAATCCCAGCACTGGGGAGGGAGGGACAGGAGGGTCCCTGGGGCTTTCTAATCAGCTAGTCTACCCTAACTGGTGAGCTCCAGTTTCAGGGCACTGATGACCCCATCTCAAAAAATAAGGTGCAGCTGACCAGTGCAACAGTGGCATGAAGATTGGGGGTGGGGGTAACCAACGAGTCTTGGGTTGGATCTGAGGCCTGCCTTGCAGGAGGGAATTCATGCCTGATACTGTAAACCTGGACAGAGATGTGGTGCAGGAGGGCAGGAGCTTTACAGGGTAATATACCACTGTAATGTTCTAAATGGACACACTGTCAAGCTGCCCTCTAAATAGTTATGTTTATACATATAGATTAGTGCTGCCCTCAGTATTGGTCAGCAGCCAATGCAGAGATCCACAACAGGTCAAAGTATTGAGAATAAATGACTATTGAGTGCTCAGCCCTAAATGGAATCTCTTACCCTCAAGTTCAAGAACTATCTAGGAAGATGGTGTAGAAAGAATGCAAGAGTTGGAGTGTGGAAGAGTGCCTTGAAATGCTGTCTTCAGGACATGACATGGCTATACACCCACTCTTGAATTCACTACTGCCATGGTTACTTACACCAAGATCCTACAAGATCATGCCACCAAGATCAGACAACACTAGCTGGCTCAGTGTTAAAAAGGGGGGGGGGACATGAGGTGGGGAGGGGGACATAAAGGTGATTAAGATTGAGATATTCTCTATAAAGTACACAAAATTCAATAAACAACAAGATTACAAATCCTCCTTTTATTTTGAATTAGATACTGCAAATGATGCCAAATTCTTCAGATCAATGAGAACTCCTGGATAAAGACTAGTTTATTTTTTTATTTGCAGTGCTGGAAGTTGAAACCGTCTCATGCATGCTGGGCAAGTATTCTATCACTGAGCTAAACCACCAGCCAAGACTAATTCTGTGAAATACTATGTGAGGGGCTGAAGAGATGGCACAGTGGTTAAGAGCACTGGCTGCTCAGGCAGAGGACCCAGACAGAATAGTCACACATATAAAATTTAAAAAAAAGTTTGTGTCAGATTGAATTAAAACTTTTTTGGAGGCTTCTCCCTTTGAATGGAGGAATGGGGTTACGCCATCTAGAGACAAAAGCCACGCCTGGTCACTAACCCACAGATCAGGCAAGTAAATGCCACAAAGCCAGCAGCTCCCCAAGTAAAGAACAGCGTGCCAGTGCTGGGCCTCTGTTCTCGAAGTTCTAACTCTGTGTCAATGACAGGACAAGTTGGTCCCTGGGAAAAGGCATTCATTGAAATTAGCCTAACCTCAGTCAAGGCCCCAGTGACTCCAAACAGAGGAATGTTGTGATGGCCCCTTGGACAGCAGGACAGTGGTTTGGCATTACCTGGCTACAGGGTGGTCTGTGGGCCATGCCCAGTGCCATTGTGGTGGCTCAATACTTTGCTAAATCTTCTGTGGGTGGAGGGTTTGTGGTTTTCCTAACTTTCAATTTATCTTTCTGATAGTTGAAGGCCAAGGACAGTGAAGTTCCCATCAAAACTTTCCAAGCAATGTTATTTATGCCTTTGTAGGTCCTGCAAGTCCTAAATTTCCATTCAGAGTAGACCCCAAGGCAAAAAGAACTGATAGGTGGAAGCATGAAATTTTACCAGGTAAAACTAAAATTATTTTCCAACATTATTTGGGAATATAATAATATAAATATATGCTAAAAGAATAATGTTCTCAGCTGGGGGGGAGGGGTAGTACATGCCTTTAATCCCAGCACTCAGGAGGCAGAGGCAGGTGGGTCTCTGTGAGTTCCAGGCCAGCCTGATCTACATAGCAGTTCCAGGCCAGGCCAGCTGGGACAAAAGGGAGACCCTGTCTCAAAAAAAACAAAAAGACAAGAAGAACAAGGAGGAGGAGGAGGAGGAGGAGGAGGAGGAGGAGGAGGAGGAATGTTCTCAGTCTCCTTTAATAAAACTTGGTACTAGCTGGGCATGGTGGTGCATGCCAGTAATCCCAACACTTTGGATGCAGAGGCAGGCAAATCTCCATGAGATTGAGGCTAGGCTGGTCTATATTCCAAGCTAGCTGGGGCTACAGGGAGATTCTATCTCAAAAACAAACAAACAAACAAACAAAAACTCATTACTGTATATTTATTATTTATAAGGAATCAATAAAGGAAAAAGAAAACTAAAAGTGTATATTTTTTCGCTATGTTTGATGAACACATACCCTATGTCTTAGACTAATAAGCTTATTAAAACTGAATAAGGCTAGTAAAATATCCCTCATAAGAGACAAAATTATAAGATTCCTGGGAATAATTCAAATAAGTAGCCACTGAATTTTTTCCCATTTAAATTAGTGTGTGCATACACTTGTGCCATGGACAATGTTTGGAGGTCAGAGGACAACTGGTGAGAGTTGGTCTCTCCTTCTACCATGAGTTCCAGGGACTAAACCCAGGTTACCAAGGCTTGGAAGCAAGCACCTTTGCCTCCTGAACCATCTCTCCAGCCCTTAAACAAGTATTCTAAAGGAAACCCAAATCATAGCATTTGGTTGAAGTACATAAATAAGACCCAAATAAATGGGGGGAAGCAAGCTATGTTTCTTGATGAGAAGATATTACAAATGCAGTAGAAATCTTTCCGAATTTCTCTGTAAATCTCAGAGTCTGAGTTAGAATCCAGCAACTGGGGTTTTCATTTGGACCTAGGTCAGATGATTTTAAGAAGAAATGACAAGAAAGACCTGATGAAGGCCAGCAAGGAGGTGACACCTGGACAGTGTACAGAAAGGCGCTGAGGAGAAGCTGCCACTGGGAACCACCAGGGAAAGGACTGTGCCCCTCAATAAGAGTTGGGGAAATGAAACAGACATGCCATCAGCATCAGATCAAAAACTCGACCGACACAACTGATAAAATCTAGTACTAGCAAGGTAAGGCAGGAGGGGAAATTTTACACAGTATTGGCAGGTGTGTGAACTGTTGTAGCTATGAGGAAAGAGAGCTTGCAAGAAATATGAAATTAAGCCGAGCACAGTGGACCAGATCCCAGCACTTGTAAAAGGAAATTTAATAGCTTCTGATCACATTTAGGTGCAAGGGAATTATTCAGAATCATCTTATACTTCTAGAAAAGTGAGAATTAAACATCCCGGCCCCTTTCTGAGGTACATTCATTTAGAAAATCTCTGAAGTTATTTCTTTGGCTTTCAATCTCTTTTGTGTATGTGTATGCATATTGAAATGTGTGGAGTACACATATATGTGTGGATGTATGCGCATGTGCATGTATGCATGTGGAAACCAGTGGCCTACCTTTTAAAAAATGTGTGTGTGTGTGTGTGTGTGTGTATGTATGTGTGTGTGTTAGGTATGTGGTGTACTCACTTGTAAGCACATGGAGGCCCCCCAAGGCTGCTGACTTTGTGTCTTCCTCTAGCATGTTCCACTGTTATTTAGGGTCTCTCACTGAGCCTGAGGCTGACCGTCTCAGCTAGAGTGGCTGGCCAGCAAGTCCCAGGGATCTCTGCCTCCCATTCCTGGGAGTATTACAAGTATAAACCACAGCACGTGGCTTATTTACTTTTCAGTTCCACAGTATGGAGTCCATCCAGTGCGTTGTCCCAAGTTGAAATGCACTTGGAGTCTCTCAGTCTTTTTTGACAACTACAGAATAAAACTGTTTCTCTCTAATTATGTACCTCCATGTGAAGACTGAAGTGCAGTAAACAGATAAAATATAACAAGCTATCTTATCACCTAGTTTTACTCTTCACCGACACATATGGAACTTGAGACTTTCCCATGTGACTATACTACATGTTTTCTTGGCTGATGCAAAAACTGAAGAATTCAAAGAGAAAAACATGGATGATGAAAAACAGGAAGCCCCAAATTTCAAAAACAGTCAATCCACCTTCTGTGCAAGCCACAAACAGATTAGACAAACTAAGTATTTGTTTACCTTGGCAACTATGAACTCTGGGAAGGAGAGAACCCTAAAATATATCTGGAGCGAGACCAAATCACCTATTCACTGCTTCCTTTCCTTTTCTGTATCTTTATAAACTATATTTTAAAGGAACTGTTAAGTAGAAACCTAAAAATATTTTCACATTAATCCCTGAAAAGGCTGTCGGAACCGTGGGGAGATGCTGCTGTTTGTAAGAACCTTGTATGTTCCGGAGTCTGGGTGGCCATTTCTCATGAGTTATCATGTTTAATTTGATCCCCCGGAAACTTCAGCAAGGTAGAAGACAAAGATACTGGGGTTCTGTGGGAAAAGTAATTCCCCAAGTCTGTAAATCTCAGAGACAGAATTGGGACTAAACCCTTAGTACAGCCTATGGCGACCAGATTTACCTCTGAGTTTCTCCATATGCTATCTGGGTTATCTTAAGCACATGACTTGACCTCTCTGAGGGACTGGTCTATGAACCCTTGATTAACTTGTGTCTGTTGCTGTCCTCAGCCAAATAGGTATGCTCCTCCAAGTCTGCCTATGTAGGGTGGATTTGGGGTTAACTGAGGTCACACACCAATGGAGGAAAACAGTCATCCCTCTTGTTCTCTCCGGAACAAGAACAATGGAGATGCAATGGGAGTCCCAAACCCAAGCCCTAGCGCACAAGAACACCAAGGCCCCTCAGCGAAACTCCCTATGCGGTTTTGCTTCAGGGGAGACTCAACAGTAGTCTAGCAGCCCCGTGGCATATCTTAAAATCTTCTGGAATGAAATTACTTTTTAGACTATAGCCTAGGGCCAGAGTCAGACCATTGGCCACTTGAGTTGTACTGCTTGACCCTTTGTGAGGTCTGGGGAAGGTGAGGAGGGGGAAGCAGACAAGCTGAAACATCTACAAAACAGCCATGCTGATCCAAACTGCTAGAGATTTTACAACTGGTCATTGAGGAAAGAGTCAGAAACAAGAGGAAGTGAGGTAGCTGCTGTCTAATTTCCCTGAAAAAAATGCAGAACTACAGACGTGGTGAACTCCTTTTAGTTGCCTTCACTACAGGTCCTCCTGCGGTTTTTCTGGGGCCCTCCAGCATTAGTAGACCTTCGCACATTTTGATTTTCTTCTTTACAATATGGTTTAGCTGCTTCAAATAGGAGTAAAGATCAGTTTTAAATAAAGCCAACTTCCCTCAGCAGCTCCCCTCTTTAACTGGATGCGTTTACGGAATGTAGCATTGGTTTACATTTTCAAAAGCTGCTTCTGGCTGGGTATGGTGGTTAATATCTATAATTCTAACATTCGTGAAGCTAAGGCAGGAGGACTGACACAGTTTCAAGGCCAGCCTGGGCTACACAGTGAATTGCTAAGCTGAATAGCAAGGTCCTGTCTCAAAACCAAAGCCAAACCAAAAGCTGCTTTTAATGACACTCTATGAAGTCAAAAGCTTCCCCAGCTTCTGCTAGTGCCTCACCTGGTCCTCATGTCCACCACCCACTCCGCTGGGAAGGGACCTGGCTGCAAACACTTGATTAACCTCTGTCCGTTGCTATCTAAAGCAAGGGACACGGGGCAGATAAAAGAGTTCCTCCCTAACTTGGAGGATACCACAATGATTCAGAGCATGGAAAGGACACTGGGATGCTGGGAGCATACTGTGTGTGGTGGAGACAGGAAAGGGTCCTGTATGCAGAGAGAACTGGTGGGAGTGAGGGAGCTCCACGTGCCTTGGGCTCAGGAAGGTGACAGGGGACCCAATGGAAAAGAGGTCTGGGGTCTAGATGAGCCCCATGCCCCAGGTGGGAGAGTCCAGCTTCCATGTTACAAGCAAAAGAAAAGATGGTGATCCTGTCAGTGTACAGACTATGAAAAAGGATCTGATCTTGGGGCTGGAGAGAGGGCTCAGCAGTTGAGCCCTGGCTGCTCTTCTAGAAGACCTGGGTTCAATTCCCAGCACCCACATGACAGCTAACAATTCTCTGTAACTCTAGTTCCAGGGCATCCAACACCCTCTTCTGACCTCTGAGGCCTTTGTATGACATGGGTATACTCACATACATGCAGGCAAAACACTCATTCACATAAAATAACAATAAGTAAATTAAAAACAGGATTCAAAACAATCATTAAAAAATTGATCTAGTGACAATGACCATGTGTGTATGGGACCCGAATAACAGGACAATAGCATAACAGAGTCAGATCTAGCACCACATAGGTGGTGTGAAAGGTGGTGGAAGCCATCATACAATCTGATGTCAGACAAGCCTGTTTCCTGTCTTCTTCCACTACCCTTATCGCTGTGTCACTCTTTCAACCCAGAGAGGCTCCAGTGAACACTGAGTAAAGGAAAGAAGCATTTCAGGGTCCAGCAGAGGCACTGTGCAGGGAAGGGTGTCAGAACGTAGGCTGAGAGCGCTAGCTGAGTTGACGGCCATCCCTGAAGCTGTGTAAGATAAAAACAGAGCAATGCTTACTTACAAAGCCTACAGCACAGGAAAGGTGCATGCTCTTAGCCTTGACTACAGAGGGACAGAAATGTCAGCAGAGTCTGGCTGCCACTCAGGGGATCTTGAGCTTGGCTTCAAACTAAGGACTCTGAGCTGAAAGATGCCTAGAAGACGCCATGGGGATCTGAAGATCAGAGGCGTACAACTCTGCCACTCAGCGGGCCCACCCGGATGTACGCAATGGTGGCTCCCAGGACCTCACTCATCCCAAACCTGGCACAATGATCTAACCCCCTAAAGGCTGCTGGCCTCTGGTGACTTTGCCAAGCAGCTCATGGGAATTTTCCCAATTTACCTGGGTTGGGCCCAGGCAGAGCTGGCAGCTAGGTAAGCACTGTGGGTGATCAGAGGCCAGGAGACCCTGAGCCATCCAGCAGACTGACTCCCTGAGGCACGCACGGCTGGGTATGTGCTGAGAGTCTGAGCATGCAGGAGATGACAGGGAATGAGGAGACATGGAAGCAGAGCCATCAACTTCACAGCCATGGACGCTGGACTGAGCAATGGCATCCTCACTATCTGCTGGCTGGGTGGCCTTTGGCCACACAAGCGAGCTGCAGGCACACAGTGCCCTGCACATGTGCTATGGTCTCAGTGAATCCTCTCCCTGTGCATCTGCTATCATTGCATTTCTGTGGGGCTGACTGTTGAACAATGAACGGAGCAAGCAGCTGCCCACTCAGAGAAAAATGTTTTTCTCTAAGTAGAAGAAGTAATGCTAGCCAGTGAGCCCTTCTGGCCTGGATGGCAGGCACCATGTTTGCTAAGCAAACACTTATCTGATGGCAGCCTTGTGTTCGGGTAAACAGAATAATATCTCTGGGATCTGTTTACACTGGTGAGAATTCTGAAAGGCTTGGCAGACTGAATGAATATGGGTGCAGGGCTGATCTCAAGTACCAGCAAACAGGTGTGCAAATTCCCAGGGGCAGGGTGGTCTAGGCAGGAAAGCACTGTTTCGGAGTGTGTGTGCTGTGAACCCCAGCCCATCCTGGAGCAGCAGAACTTACTTTAGCACACCTGGGAAAGGCAGAATTATTCAGGCTGGAACTGTGTGCTGTGGCGTCCTGTGTGCCCGGCACCGGAAATGGCCTCACAGTGCAGTGGCAGTCGGCTCCCACAGCCGGGAAGTGGACACAACTAGGAACTAACAACAGCTGGTGCAGGACAGGAAAGATGCGCTGACAGGTCTGAAGGATGATCCAATTAAATGGCTTCTCTCACCCTCTCCTTTCTTCTTCCAATCCTAATTGTTGAGCAGTTCTCCTACCATAACATCCCCTCTGCTCACTGTCAGATCACAGTCTAAAGATAAATGTCCCCAGATTTCTTAACTGCTCTCATTTGGAAGTGTGCAATGGTTAAAAGCCAGCCCCCACAGGCAGGTTCCTTCTAAAGTTACAGTTAATTATCTTTCCCAGGGAAGTGACAAGCATGACAAGCCAATGAGAGAGATTACCACAAGCCATTGTATTAAAAAGTTGCCTTTTAACAGACAGGGCCTTTGAATTTGTAAAGCAAGGCTTCGGAGGAAGTTGTCTTGTCTAGGAGTTATATGATGGCTGCATTCAGTGTTACGCTGTCTTGGGGTTTTGAAGAACTACAAATGGCATATGCTTCAGCACAAGGTGAGACGACAAAACCAGAATTCCTGCCATGCTTCCGAAGGCCTGCTCTTGTGTTTCCTTCGCTGTGTTTGTTTCCTGGCCACCAGTAGAAGGTGGTGCAGGAGCAGGGTAGGGTCTGGTTCACCCTGCTTGTCTGACTGAAGCAAAAATGGCTGGCTCCATGCCTGGCCCATTGTGCATCCACCCACGACAGCTCACTCATCACAGCACACAGATGCTCTTTTCTGGTGTTGAATCCTTCTCCATTTTATGCACAGAAACATTTTCCATCACCCCCCCCCCCGCATGCTATACCCCCGCCGCATGCTTTCCCCCCCGCAACCCGGGCATTCTAATGGCCACACAAAACTTTGCTGTTGACTTGAAGCCATTACCACCAAATATGAAAATACAGTTAGCAACAAGAGAGTAGAAAGAATTTACCTTCAACACTGGCAGTAAAAAGCAGACCTTGTCGGACTAAACACTGTTGCTCATTATTTTAATAGGCAGTATTTGGAAGGAAAAAAAAAATGCAGATTTTTATCCTGACCTAGAGAAACCTTGTAACAATTTTCTGTGGCGATTAAACTCGTTCTATAATGCCAAAGTCATGTGAACTGATTAACAGGATCAAAACACCATATAGGAAAATGCTAGGCTCTTTAAAGTAGCACCGTCTTCAAGTGAGAAGTGAGTGACGCTGCAAAGCAGGTGACTCCACAGTGCTTAGCGCAAATGAGTCTGGCCTGACAGCTTGTTGGTGTCCTGTTCCACAGAGCCTTTTATAACTAAAATTACTGTAGACACATTTTCCTCCTGGATTGTTAGAGTAGATCTTAGATGGAAAAATAATACCCCCTTTGAAGTTATTATGTTTTATAGAGAACTCTATATTTGTGCATTTTGAGAATGTAATTTTAAAATATTTTATTATTTTTATTTTTATGTGTATGACTGTATTACCTGTATGTATATAAGCGAACCCATGTCCTACAATGCCTTCGGAGGTCAGAAGAGGACATTGGATCCCCTGGAACTGGAGTTATGGATGGTTGTTAGCTGCCACATCGGGGGTAGGAACCAAATCTAGGACTTTAGCAAGAGCAGCCACTGCTCCTATCAGTCACCTCTCTAGCCCCCAAATTGCAATGATATATACAGTTTAGGTTTAATGGACTCAGCAGGCCAAACAGTTCTTTATGAGGTTCTCTGATCGCTTATTAACTGTATAGAGAACTCGCTCAGATGACTTCTGTCCTTAAATTCCTCATCATCTTCTTGAAAACAAATTTGGTCTCCAGTCCCTGCCTAATACCCACCTCGGTGATTATCGGCACTTGCCTTTTCTTTCTCTTTTTCTCTTGGTGCTGGGGATTGAACTCAGGGTCTCATACATGCAGGGTGAGTACTCTACCAGCCCTCTTTTTAGTTTTTATTTTTAGAAAGAATCTCTGCCACTAAATTGCCCAGGCTGACTTGTACTTGAAATCTTCCTGCCACAGCCTCCTCCATAGCTAGAATTACAAGCTCGAATAGCCTAGATTTGAAAACTGAGAAGCTAATGCTGTTTGTAAAAATGTTGCCAATACACATTGTTTCTTCCAGATGTGGACAGGTACCAGACAGACCACAGAGAAAGAAACATCAGAGGGGCTGAGCAGATGGCTCAGCAGATAAACACCACATAAGCCTGAGGACCAGAGTTAGGACCTCTAGTATCTATGAAAATGCTGGGTGGCTATGGTAACCTGCTCAGGAGGAGGAGTCAGGGAGCCCCAGGGAAAGCTGGATAGTGAGAACAGTTAAACCGGTGAGTTCTGGGTTCAAGTAAGAGACTGTACCTCAATACAGAAGGTGCAGAACAAGGAAGACACTGATATCAGCCTCTACCTTGTACCCATACCAGGCATGCAATATGCAAACACACACAGGCACAGAAAAAGAAAAGAAGCATTAAATATTGAAATTACTTTAAGAAGTGAAATAAACTTATTTTTTAAACTATAAAACATCACAAGACACTTTAATATGCCAACTTGTGCTACAATTTCCCCAATCAACTGTGGCATCAGAGAGTTGCCCTCATTTTTGCCTTTAGAGTCCTGTTTTTGAGATTCATGTCACACAGGCACTCCTGGGGCATTCTGCTGCCCTCGCTGCCCTCAGCTTTGCTGTGCAGAGAAGCTGGCAGGGGCAAGTGGACTTGACAGGAATAAAGAAAATGAATGCCCACACCAGTCCTCACGAGCTTCAGTCTAACTTCCCCACCCCACCCTGTATCTCCCTCAAGACACAAGTTTGTCACGAAGATGACTTAGAATATCAAAATTAATGGCTTCATTTTGATCAAATGTGACAGGGACCTGCCACCAGGCATGTGTGCCATCAATGTGTGTCTAGGCCTGCACATGTACAGCTGTGGTCTGGGACAGGCGTGTGTATTGCGGCCCAGGCCACAGCCTTCACTGACCTTGTTCTGTACACTTTTTCCTACTAGATTACTCTATACAATGCTAGCAGTGCTGAAGTTAGAACTGTGTAGATGGTTCAAACTGCAAAAATACTCACCTCTCCTTGCCTCAGGAGATCGGAAATAGCACTCATTAAACAGCACAGGTTGCTAGGTAAAACCCTAGTCTCTATCTAACCCTGATGGGGCAATCTTCCAGATCCAACAGCCTATAGATATTAGCTCATAACTAGGTGTTCTGAAAAGGCACACAAAATGCTAAGTGATTTCTGACTTGTTCACAATATAGGTGGGAAGACAAAGGAAATATATAAAACTTATATAATGCAAAGTAGGCACAGTTAACACGAGTTTATAGCCAGTTACGCACCAGTCTGGTACAGCCGTAAAACCACCATTTCCAGCTCTCCCGTACTTCTGCCATTTTAACACACTTGATTTGAAAACAGTTTAGTGTACAAGCTGCCTAACTCAACAGCTATTGAGAGAACTTAAAACCATTGGTTAGCAAGCATTAGCCTACTGTTTCTTTAGGATTAAAACACTTAATCTTTAAATGCAATCTCTGCCCCAATCTAGTAACTGCCCTTAAATGAGTACTTGGAAGTTGAATAGTGCTCCCTGTAGGGTGGGTTCTGACAGTGTCTGCTCTGTCCTCATGGCTTGTGAACTTTTTGAGGAGGTCAGGGGAAGCGTGGCTGTGCTGTGGCAGAGGGTGGCCTCCTTCTGCTAGGAGGGCAGGAATGACTCTGTGGACAGTAAAGAACAGTACAGGCTGAGTCATGTTGATTTTGGACACTCTTCTACTGGAAATGGGCCACAATGGCTTTTCCATTGGATGTGATCCGTCCTGGGACATCATCAGTCCTGACTGTCCTCTTGTGACCTCTTACTAATGAAAAAAGGAAATGTTGGGGGGAGATACAGTGAATCCCTAAACTGATTTCTGATCACATAACAAAAGAGGCAGCAACACGGCAGTAGCACATCTGTACTGGGGGCGTCGCTGTCTCGGAAAGCCCATGTTGTTCTATTACAAAATGAATTCCTCACATGCTGGAGAACACTGGCTGTCAAGAATTTAGCAAATATAGGTCTACATTTAAAAAACATGTTTTTATAGTTATTCCAAGTGAAAAACCTTTGTTTCCTTCTTCCTGCCTAGACATTAAACCAGCTACCATCAAAAGTCATGGCGCTGGTGGCGCACGCCTTTAATCCTAGCACTTGGGAGGCAGAGGCAGGCAGATCTTTGTGAGTTCAAGCCCAGCCTTATCTACAGAGTGAGTTCCAGGACAGCTGGGGCTACAGGGAGACCCTGTCTCAAAAAAAAAAAAAAAAAAAAAAAAAAAGAGTCATGGCTACTCAGTCCACAGTATAGCCAGCCACGGTGCCCTACTATGTTAAGAGTTTAGGGATTACGATATTCCTAAATTACTATTTCAATAGGTACCAATTCTTAACCTGAACCGGTTATGAGAAGGATAAATTTATTCTAATATATTCCATTTTTGTATGCACATCTTTACATGCTACTCATGAGGTCACCTGAATTATAAATCTCTAAAGGCATGCAGTATGCTCCCCTAAGAAAGTCCATATACCAGGACTGGGAAGATAACTTAGTAAGGTGCTTGCCTTGCAAGCAAGAGGACCTGAGGTAGATCCTCAGGAGCCACATAAAAAAAGCCAGTTATAGTAGAATGAGCTAGTATTTCTAGCACTGGATACAATAGATCTTTAGGGCTTGCTGGCCAGTCAGTCTAGCCAACTTGGCAAGTTCCAAGCCAGTCAGAGACTGTATTAGTTAATTTTTCTGTTGCTATGATAGAAACACTGACCAAATAAATCAAGTATAGTTGAGATTACTTAGCTTATGGTTCTAAAAGGGTCATGAGTCCATCATGGTGGGAAGGCATGACAGCAGAGCATAAACCTGAGCACGCACATCTTCAAGCAAGCACAGGAAGCAGAGAAATCTGGGAAGGAAGGCTTAAGAACTAAGACTTAAGAACTCTCAAAGTCTGTGTCATCCCCCCCCACACTTCCTTTTTTTTTTTTTAATTTATTTCTTTTATGTGTATGAATGTACTGTCTGCATGCAGATCTGTGCACCCATGTCATGCAATGCTGCAGAAGTCAGAAGAGCGTGTCCGATTCCCCTGGAACTGAAGTCAAAGACGGTTCTCAGCCGCTGTGTCAGTGCTGGGAATCGAACCCACGTCCTCTGCAAGAGCAGTCATCACTCTTAATCACTAGGCCATATCTCCAGCCCTACACATTTCCTAACTGGAGATAAAATGTCCAAATACTTGGAGTCTATGGGGGGTGTTCTCATTTAAATCACCATAGAGACTATGTCTTGAAAAACAAAAAGGTGGGAATGATACCTGGGTTGTCCCCTGGCTGCCACAAGTGCCCACATACCTGCACCATTATACACATCCACATGAATAAAAATCTACACACCAGTGTACTTAAGAGGGGGTGTTTCAATGCTTTGAGCATATATAACATGAAGAAAAACTCTGATTTTCCTCCACAGTTCTCTCTCTCTGTCCATAATACCAACTGTTCATGAGGTAAAAAGATGTCTTTCTGTAGGGCTGGCATGTACAACAGCCACGTGTGGCCTTCAGGTGCTGGTTCTCATCTCTCGGAACCTCCTAGCCCTTACCTGCTCTAAGGACCACTAGAATGGGAGGCCACCAAAGAGAACTCCCACAGGAAGTAGAGTGATGACTCCATAGGAGAGATCCTTCTTCTGAGTCAGCTTGGTCCAAGGTGACCCTGGAGTGGGCACCAGAATCACAAAGCCAAAGAGAATCAAGATCTGAAACCAAGATTTTGCTCACAAAAGAACCTACACAGGAAGCTGGTCTGTGGATGCCAGCTGAAGTCAAGCCACAGACGCACACACTGCGCCCTCCCTAGTTGTTTTGGTGCCCGTTATTCTGACTTCTGGGTACTACGTTGCACCAACAGCTTCTGAGTCCTTCTAAGGGAAAGAACAACCAAGATGCAATTCTGAACTTCATGGGAAAGGAGCGTACTTATTAGGAAAGGAGAATTTATTAACTTTAAAAAACAAAGTACAATGGATGTACAGTGACAGTGACACTAAGTTTGGAATCAAGTGACACGACTAATTGAATTAACACTGAATATAGTACTTAGCTAATTGTCCCAGAAATTTCAGAATCCAAGAACGTTTTGCATCTCTAAAAACAAAACAAACACCAGAGACAACTGCAAGCTTCATCTTCCCTTTCCTCGCAGAAGCTTCCTGAGTTCCTATTTCAGGACATTTTCAAACTGAGGATGAGTTTTCAAATCATTGTCAAGGCTGTGTCGTCTCCTTCTTCACCTACACTACTTGATGGGACAGTGCATTCATGAAACTCAATTCAATCCCATCATTTCCATGGTGACAGAGCCACTTTACAGAGAATTATAATTGTACCAGGGCACTTGGAGGTGAAGAAAGTAGGTGGGAAATAAATGGACTATAAAAAGTAAAAGATAAATCATATTTGTGGAAGTACAGATCATGACCCCACTGGGAGAGCCCGCATGGACTTCTAAATGAGTTAACCCCATGCCCTGAGCCATGCCTTGCATCCTGAATACTTCACTGTGGCTGGTAACAAAATACTCTCTTGGATTTCTAAAGTCAGGACCCTACCAGCACAAGCTCAGCCACTTCATAACCATATGCAAACGTGAGGCAGAGGCAGAGGCAGAGGCAGAGAGGCAGAGGCAGAGAGGCAGAGGCAGAGAGGCAGAGGCAGAGAGGCAGAGAGGCAGAGAGGCAGAGGCAGAGGCAGAGAGGCAGAGGCAGAGAGGGAGAGGCAGAGGCAGAGAGGCAGAGAGGGAGAGGCAGAGGCAGAGAGGCAGCAGAGAGGCAGCAGAGAGGCAGCAGAGAGGCAGCAGAGAGGCAGCAGAGAGGCAGCAGAGAGGCAGCAGAGAGGCAGCAGAGAGGCAGAGAGGCAGAGAGGCAGAGGCAGAGGCAGAGGCAGGCGAGAGAGAACTCTGGTCTTCGTAGGCACCAGGGCTCTCTTCTGACAACTCTGCCAGTCACTGATATATCAGACCTTCGGACAAAGCCCCTACCTGCAATTGCGTGAGATCAATGGAAGGCAGGATTGCTGGTTTCAGCTCATAAAAACCCCAGTCTACTGTAGATCCTTTTGGAATTGCCTTGTGGGTGTGTACTGTTGGAAAAACTGCTTAACAACACTCTAATTATGTTACACACTGTCCCAAAATACAAGTGAACAAATAACCTTCTATGATAAAGCAACAAAAAGAAACTTTGATTTTTCAATCCAATGGATTTTTGGTTTAATAGTATTTTGACACATTTCTATTTCAAATGAAGCCCTAAAACCTCTTCCCTTACATTCCCTGGGGTTTTAGTCAAGGAGGAAGTCTCCTGCTTTCTCCTAAGTTCCTGTTTTCTGCTACACAAATGCCTGAACATTTTAAGTCCTTTTTCCAATTTAAACACCAAGTCAGTCATGATGTCCAGGCCCCAGGGCTTAGCCTTCACTTTTATTAAACAGACTGTGTTAATATAATCCATCTTAACTCAGTTTCTTCCTCTGTTCTTAATCCTTCAAGGCCTAAAGACAATAAGAGGAAAGGATGGCACCACTGTAGCCCCCTAGAGGCACTTTCTCAGCGGTTGAATGTAGAAAATATTTTCTTTTTTTTTTTTTTTTTTTTGGTCTTTTTGAGTCAGGGTCTCCCTGTAGCTCTGGCTGTCCTGGAACTGGAACTCACTCTGTAGACCAGGCTGGCCTCAAACTCACAGAGATCTGCGTGCCTCTGCCTCCCAAGTGCTAGGATTAAAGGCGTGCGCCACCACACCCGGCATTTATTTATTTTTGTATGTGTATCAATGTACTGTCTGCATGCAAGTCTGTGCACCCGTGTCGTGCAATGCCGCGGAGGTCAGAAGAGAGTGTCAGATTCCCCTGGAACTGGAGTTTCAGACAGTTCTCATCCGCCATGTGGGTGCTGGGGATCGAACCCGGATCCTCTGTAAGAGCGGTCGGCGCTCTTAACCACTAGGCCATCTCTCCAGACCCAAAATAAAATATTTTCCTAGTTCCATTCGTGGCCTCTCATAGTCCATTCTTCTCCATTGCTGTCTATAAAATTCTTGCAGAGATACTTTTAGTCATTTGTGAATGAAGGTTTTATTTTTGTTAAGCACATTTTCCTATAAAATATATATATAAAATGTGGAGGGGGCTGGGGAGATGGCCCAGATAAGAACATGGGCTGCTCTTCAGAGGACCTGGGTTTGGTTCCCAGCAAGCACACTAAGTGGCTCAAAACTGCCTGTGACTCCAGCTGCATGGGGTCTGAGGCCTCTGGCCTCTCATGTGCACCTACACACACACACACACACACACACACACACACACACACACAGAGTTAAAAATAATAAATCTTAAAGAGATATATAGAGGGCCCTATAAAGCTTGAAAGTTACTAAGGCAAAACAGGTTTTTGTTTAAGGGTTAACATTTCCTTAAATTAATACAAAAACACCTGACGTACTTTTATTTTTTTCTTCCCAAAGCCTAAGTGAATTGAATGCCGTAATTGGAGCAAACACTTCTGCTGGGGCAAATGTTCGCGTCCTCTAGCTCCTTGACCTCTGCCCAAGTTAACACACTGTTTGCTTCCCTACCACGTGGCCCTAGTCTGTTACCCCAGGTCTAGCAGTGGGCCTTGCTCTCTAGCGTCCCATCACTCGTGCCTTAACAAAGCTCACCTCCTCTGTTTGCCCTGGACATAGTCCGCTGATGCTTCGAGCTCCACAAGTGCTGCACATATGCATTACAGCTCCCCAAACACTCTGTTAAACACTGACCCCGCAGTCTTCAGGCTCTAGTGACAAACACTTCTTGATCAAACTGTAGCTAAGTTCCTCGTGGCCCTCCTATTTAGTAATTCTTGGGTGCAGTCTTCAGCCTACCTAGTCTACTTATAGCAAGAATACTGATGATGGGCTGGAGAAATGGGCCATAGTGATTGCTCTCGCAGAGGACCCAGGTTCAGTTCCCAGCATCCACCTGGTTGCTAAGAGTAGGGGATCTGATGCCCTCTTCTAACCTGTGCAGGAATTGCATATATATGGTGTACTTCATGCACATAAAATAAAGAAAATAGCCAGGTGTGGTGGCATATGCCTTTAATCCCAGTACTGGGGAGGCAGAGGCAGGCAGATCTCTGTGAGTTCAAGGCCTCCCTGGTCTACGTAAGGAGCTCCAGGACAGCTGGGGATACAATGGGACCTTGCCTCAAAAAACTACCCCCCCCAAAAACAAAGTCACGTGTTTCCTAGGGAAATATTAAGCTGAGGTGGCTGAGGGCCGAGGTATATTTGGGTCAAAATACAAATTTAGAAGAGTTACAAAATGAGAAGAGAAACAAGTTAAATGTCCTCAGCTTTGCAGTGGTGATGTGGGACCCTAACCATGAAGATACAAAGGAATATGCACCAGGGTGACACTGATGGCTGGGTCTTCCCTAAGCCCTGGCAGTGGTGTCTCTGGGAACCTGAGCATCATCTAGACTTAGCTCCTAATTAATCTTTTCACCACAGCCTCTTGAGTCTAGTCTCTTGGCTCTTGAACTGCTTCTCCACACTGCTCTGGCATCCCTTTAAGATATGGACAAGATGATATGACTTACATTGCTAAAATCCATGAAGAACTTTCTTACCAACAACAGGACTCCAACTCCTGTCCATGAGTGCTATGCCTGCCAGCTTCTCCCACTGTGCTCTGGCCTCCGTGCCCACTTTCCCTGACCACAACTGGCCCTCAGCATCATACCCCCTCTATACCTGGCTCAGACTGATTCCTCATGCAGACTCTCCTCCCTTTCTTTTATTTTCTGCTTTATCTGAGCTCCCCCTAACATCTACTGTGAAGTACAGACGCTAAAGACTTAAGAAAATATTCCTATCCCTTACATTGGAACCAACCATACCTTTTCCTCCTTTTCATAGACAACAGTTAGTCCCTGCATGGAATTTTGACATTTATTTAATTCCTATATGACTGTTTAAATTATTTATGCTTTGCCCCCTCATTAGATCATAAAAAGTATGTGTAAACAGTCTGTGCATGTGTGCATGTGTGTGTGTGTGTGTGTGTGTGTGTGTGTGTGTGTGTGTGTGTATGTTTAATGTATTAGATGGCTCTGGAAAATAACAGGTTTCTAAAAATGTAAAATGGGAACCAGGCATGGTGGTGCACAGAGATCTCTGTGAGATTGGGGCCTACTTAGTCTACACAGTGAGTTTCAAGCCAGCTAGGACTACAGGGAGACCCTTTCTCACAAACAAATGAATAAAAAGTGAAATGGATAAACCTCCCAGTGGATGGATTAATTCAGATCTCCCCACCCACTTCAGCTCAATGCAGAGTGTTTCTATCAACATGCATTTTATGAAATTCCTTGACTCTATTTCAAGGATACACCTTGGACCCATCCATCTTGAATCTACCTGAAAAGCACATGGCTCCTATACCACCTCCCAAGGACACTGAGTTCACGACAGGTGCCTCATTCCTCCTAAGTCTCTCTAAGGGAGAATTTACCCTTTAGTTTCATGGGGAGAGTAAATCACCCCCAAGGGATTTAGCCTTTCCAGTCTAAGAGTCTCAACCATGGACACTGCTCCTAAATCAGCATTTAATTTCTGTTACTCTAAACACATCACATGGTTCTCTGGAAAGTCTGTAATTATTATTATTTTTTTTGGTCTTTTTGAGACAGGGTCTCCCTGTAGCCCCAGCTGGCCTGGAACTCACTATGTAGACCAGGCAGGCCTTGAACTCACAGAGATCCACCAGCTTCTGCCTCTGAGTGCTGGGATTAAAGGTGTGTGCCACCACACCTGGCCCGAAAGTCTGTAACTCTATAACGACTGGCTTTGTACAGTATTCTAGCTATATGACTTTCTAGAAAAACAAGGGAATGCACTGTTTCACTTTTAGTATCTCCCACTCAATGGGACTTCTAGACTGGAAAAGGATCTTTGATCTGGCCTCTTCCAGAGAAATTTGTACATCATCTGAGCTGAACCATATTTGAGGATTAAAAATTGATGTGGCTTGGTAGGTGGCACATGCCTTTAATCCCTAAACAAAGGGAAAGGGATCTCTGTGAGTCAGAGGCCAGCCTGGTTTCTGTAGTGAGGTCCAGGCCAGCCATGGCTACATAGTGAGATACTATCTCAAAAAACAAAACAAAACAAAAAAAACAAAACCCACCCACCCACCCACCCCAAAAAATGACCCCTCCAAATAAAACAAAACAATTGATGGCCTTAGTACTTGCTGTCATGAGACAGACACTTTCCCCATAAATCTGCTTGTGCACAGGCGCCCAGGCTGGAGTTCTCCTGTATGCGTGCATATGAGTGCACAGGCAACAAGGGCAGTCACCATCTTCAAAGGCCCTTTGATGGCCATTTTCATCATCTGCAGCCTTAGCTCTCACCACCTTGTCTCTTCCACCAGTCATTACAAGAACCATGAAGATCTTAAGGCCACTGTGGTCTTCAGGGACCTCCCCCTCACTGCTTCCTAGTGAGGTGCCAGTTCTCTGTTTCCCCTGCCTGTTTGTACAGAGGATAAAACACCCATCAGCTTCTACCAAAGAGTATTTTTGAATTTTTCATTATAATGACTATAGCCGGGGCTTTCCCAGACAAACAGAAAAGACTGTGTCAAGCATATATACCCAGAGGCAGGGCTACAAGGCAGACAGACATGATAATGGCCACAGACATCAAGAGCAGTCAGAGCCTGGCAAATGCAGGGACCTAAGACACTTACCCGTCAGATCAGTGCCAGGCCCCTTGGATACCAAAATCCATAGACGTTTCAGTCCCTTGCACAAAATGAAATACATGCATTTAACTTACCGCATCCTCCTGTGAACCTTAAATCATCTCTAGATTACTCATATAACTAATATAATATAAATACTGTATAAATATTTGTTACATTTAGGGAATATGTAACAAGGTTATACATGTTCAATACTGATCTTTCCCCCAAATATTTTCTTCCCAAGGTTGGCTGAATCTATACGAGTGGAATCTTATGCCTGAAGGGTCACTGTACTGATAAACTCAAGCTGGAAAGGATTTTTAATCTTACCTGATTAAGTCCCATAACTCTTCAGGTAATGATTAAGGGCTCTGAGCAACAGGCCAATTCCTGGCCCACAGTGGACAGCTCACTGTAGGGAATGCCAAGGCTGCGCTCTGGCCCAACAGCTTTCTGTTCCCACATCTGCTTTCCTTAGGCTACCTGATCCTGGTTCTCAGTGGAAGGTCTTCTTTTGGTATCAGCCTGAAAGGTTCTATAGATAAACTGGCAAAAAATGTTCTCCACCTACAAACTAGTTGTTATTCTAACATGAAAAACATATTTTGCTGATTTCACTCTCTCTCTCTCTTTTTTTTTGCAAATATTTTGTTGACTGAAAGCAGTTGGAGGAAATGTTCATCCCAGTAGAGGATATCTAGCTCAGGGCCAAGCACTTTCATCAGTATACAGTCCCTGGGACAGAAACCCTCTGGGCCTTGGTTTCTTACGGCACACAAGACCCATGGAGACTCAGCCAGACAAAGACTCGGCAGGTAAGTAGGGAAATGAGTAAGAAGCTGAGGAACTACTGTCAACTGATCACTGCTAGGTGAGGGAGAGTTGATCTTTTTTAAGGGAGTGACGCTAGATAGGATGGCCTGACTCCAGTAGATGCAAGGGCTGCCTGGGGACTTAACATATATGACAGAATGCATGAAATCCAATGGGCAGGTCTGTATGAGGGGTGCAGATAGGGATGGGATCTAAACTATGACTAAGATGTATTGTACGGCGGGGGGGGGGGGTGGCGCACACCTTTAATCCTAGCACTTGGGAAGTAAAGGCAGGCAGATCTTTGTGAGTTCAAGGCCAGCCTGGTCTACAAAGTGAGTTCCAGGACAGCTGGGGCTACAGGGAGACCCTGTCTCGAAAAGACCAAAATAATAATAATAATAATAATAATAATAATAAGTATTGTATGAAATGCACAAAAACTCAATAAAAAACAGAATAGAAAAACAACAAAACTAAGATTAAAAACAAAAAAAGAAAAAGAAAAAAGCAATGTGGCTGGCAGGATGTCTCCCTGGGCAGGTGCTTTCTGCTAAGCCTGACAACCTGAGTTTGATCTCTGGAATCCACATGGTGGAAGGAGAGAACAGGTTCCTGAAAGTTGTCCTCTGAGCTCCACATGCATGCGTGACACAGCACGTGTGCACATGCCCTCACACACACTGATCACCTGCAGTAATAATAAAAAGTCTACAAAACACAAGGCTTCAAGAAATGAGAGAGGAGCTACTTTTGAAAGGTCCAAGTTTAAGTTCTTCTCAACCACAAACAGCTGCACTGACGACTGTCTTCTCACAATGCTTTCACTCCCAAATCTGGTTCAGCACAAGAGTGATTCTGAGGCAGAAGGAGCAGAGCCCTGGTGGGTAGGAGGGAAGTGCGGGCCATAACAAAGACTCACAGCATCTAAGCAGACCCTACGAGTCTCGGAGACCCTCCCGCCTGTGCTTCTGCCCTCTCAAAAGTTTTTCTTTGAGACTCACAGTTTTCAAGAGGTCCAAGGTTTTTAGCAGTCTTTCTGAATGGTCACGACAGGCATACCTGACTGTTACATGGCAAAGCCGGTAGCAAACTGGGCTAGTGCCCAAAGAAAGCATCTCAAAAACTCACCCTTTTGATTCTATGAATCCTTAATACACATATTGCCACAAGTTTCTGTTGGGTATTTTTTTTAAACAATATAAATACAATATATATGTGTGTATATATGCACTAATATAAAAATACAAAAAATTCTTTGATGAATCTCTGGCTTGGGGTTTTTTAAAGTTAAATATTTCATTGATTACAATGCTTCAATGCTTGTAGACAGGAACACTCCTATTTCTGTTGTTTTTGCCAAATGGGCAGATGGAAAGGGTGCAGTGTGCAGGAGTCCAGGATTGGCTCCAACAGGGTAGAAATGATGAAGCAAAGCGTACTGATTCTGTGTGGCGTTCTGGAGTTCTGGGGCTGCCCTGTGCTCGTGACTTGTCAGCAGCCATCTGACCAGGCAAGGTGCTCTCTGCTAAACTTGTAAGATAACTGAACATTGCCCAAGGCATCTGTAATGGTGGCAGGCTCGTTCGGGTGACACTGATGTGATGGACTGAGAAGCATGAGTGGAAATGAGTGGAGGGGGAGGTAGAAATGAGAACAGAAGGAGAGTGAAAAGACAGAGTTAAAAAAAAATTAAAGAGAATAAACCCCAGCACCCGAGAGGCAGAGGCAGGTGGATCTGAGTTCAAGACCATCCTGGTTTACATAGTAAGTTTCAGGCCAGCTGAGGCTACAGGGAGACACTGTCTCCAAAAGGCTAAACAACAAACAAACAAACAAATAAACAAACCCTGGTATTTCTAAAGTACCATGAGAATGTATTCATTGTAAGTTAATTTCCTGCAGCTGCGGTTACATCCTGCACATTCCCAGAGCCTGTCTAAGCAGCTTTCCTTTCTCCTCACCTCCCACTACTGTCCTGATTCTCCACAGAACCAATCAGGAAGGCAGACTTGGCTTTAGAGAGTGACACCTGCTATCACTTTATACATATGGGTTCACAGTCAAAGAATCGGAATGTCGCTTAGTTCCTCAGGGTATTTTGTCTAGAGAACCATTTTGTGTTGGCATCAGTGTCACAGACATAGATACCTACAAGACCCACAATGTCAGCATTCAGCTGAGACAGGCTTCCCCTGGACAGAAGTGAGCTCTTGGTCTCAGTGTAAAGAAGAAGGTTAGGGTACCAGGAGCAGTAAAGAAAAAAAGTAAAATGCAGCAAAGCAAGCAAATTTGTCTGTACGTGTGTACATGTTCACATGCATGAGTACATGTGTGAACATGTGTGTGGAGGTGAAAGGACAACCTCAGGCATCGCTCCTTGGTGTCATCCACCCTTTTGTGAGGCAGGGTCTCTCACTTGCCTGGAACTTGCCAAGTAGTAGACTGACCAAGAGGCCCAGGGGTCTGCCAGTCTCTGCTTTCCCAGAGCTGGAATTAACACGTGCACTCACACACACACACACACACACACACACACACGACTTCATACACACCACCACCACATAAAGCTTCATATACACACAGAACATGTTGTTTTGTACACACACATACACACAGCATCACACATGGCTTTATATACAAACGCATGTAGAGAATTATGTATACATGATGGTGTGTGCATCTGGTGGTCAGAGGACAACCTATGGGTGTCAGTTTTCTCCTTCCACCATGTACGTACCTGGATCAAACTCAGGACCCGGCAAACGTGGTGACAGGGGCTCTTACCCTCTGGGCCATGTTGCCGTCCCCTCCTCCCCCCAGCGTTTTTATGTGGGTTCTGAAGACTTAGCTCAGGGCTTCATGTTTGCAAGGCGAGCACTTTACCAACTGAGCCATGTCTTCAGCCCCAAAGTAAGCAAGATTAAGAAACCAGTAACGAGGACACCCTGTGATGGGTTGCTGTGATGCTTGTAGCTCAGTAAATGTCTGGATGCAACCTTTAACTCTCTTTTCTTCCTTTATTCTACATGGAAGCCTAGGTCTCACCATCTCCCCATTTAACTCTATCATTCTTTCGCAGAGCCAGAGTGGGAGAAAGTGCCCCTCCCCTTTCCGCATCCTCACCCACACTGTTGGCTGTTGTGCTTGCTCCATCTTTTTTCCTTCTTTTTCCAGTGAGGCAGAAGCATAAAAAAGGTCTCATTCATGTAAATGCATCCATGCAAACTGGCTTCCAAGGGACACAGTTCCTCTGAGAGCCACTTTTCTAATGGAAATGGGGCTATTCCGTCCCTGATTCTTACACAAGGAAATAAAAGCCCTCCCTGAGAACATATCATTTGGTCTATGACATTTTGAAATACACATACAAAGGAGACTTGGTAGAGGATACCTTGAAGGAGATCTCAATCAAGAACTTAAATGTAAGTTTCTGAAAAAAGAGCTAACTTCCTTAAGACATGAAATATGCCATTCTAAAAAAAACATTACACAGAAATCCATTTACATTTAAGCCCAGACTGAAAGCAGCTGAAGCACTAAGGCCTCTGCTCTGAACAGGGATCCCTGAGGGGCCTGCAGAGCCCAGGGCGGTCAGGTCCCACACAATCTTGGGAAGCAGCTTTCTGGGTAATTTCAGTAATGTCTTCACAAAAAGGAAATACAGAAATCACATAATACTATTTATTGTTCCTCCAACCTTCCTTTTACATAACTTATAAGACAACTAAACATCAAGGCAAGACATCTGGACATCTGGGCAGGAAATCGTTTGCACACTGACCTTGCATCCATGTCTGAGACCACTCTGCTATCTACCATGAGGTCAGGAATACCTGCAAGGAGGGCTTGAGCTTTGCAGAGAAATAAGCTCTCCCACTGGGGCCCAACGGATCCCCATGGAGAGCTCCACAGTAACAGCAACTCAGTGAGGGGAAGTGCAGTTCCCTGTCACCTTCGCTATGGTATGCTCATTTCTGCTAGAAAGCCACTTTCCAGACAAACTGCCATGACTTCCTCCAAGTGAATCACAACACATTAAACCTCACCTCTAACCAACCTCTGCAACTCAGTATATCACATCAGCAGGTGACACCTGTCTGCATGTTCTGGGTCAAATACTATCATGTAACTTAAGAATACCTTAATTTCTGTAGGAATGGACTATTTTCCACTGACCAAACTGGGTCAAAATATAAACATTCCCCAAGACTGAGGGGGGAATTAACACTTTGTAATTAAGTATTATGTAGTATTTCTGGGCAAGTTTTTACAGTACAATATGATGTCTCTATAATGATATTGATAAACAATAAACTTTCCAAGTATGACCTTCATTTCTAACCACAGGATTCATGTTACTATGCCTGAAGTAGTGTTGTTTAGTTTCTGGAATGGGATGAAACAAGAACTTACTGTGGAGGGTGGAGATGTGGCTCAGTGGCTAGGAGCACTGACTATTCTTGAAAAAGACCAAGGTTTGAATACTAGCACCCACATGGTGGCTGACGAGTATCTGTAACTCCAGTTCTAGGGGATCCAAGGCCCTATTCTGTCCTCCATGGGCACTGCATGACATGAAGGTGTTTACCCGGATGCAGGCATAACACTCAGATATGTTTAAAAAAAGAGCACTGCCTGTTCTTGCAGAAGACCTGGGTTTGAATCCCAGCAAACATACGATGACTAACAGCCATCTGTAACTCCAGTTCCGAGGGATCTGACATCCTCTTCTGTTCTCCTTGGGAACTGCATGACACACGCACACTTACACAGATGCAGGCATAACACCCATAAACATTAAAAAAAAAAAAAAGAATTTACTGTGTCTATACTACCAAAAACCATACTGAAGTTGCTTATACATGAGCTTTCTATGCCACTTAGGGATAATTATGTTAAAGAAAAATGTTCCTTAGGTATTTCTTAACATGGTAAGTGTTAAAATCTACTGCAAAAAGTCAAGCCAGACCAGGGCAGATATGGAGGGCTAATCCTATGAAGACAGCTTGGCGAAGCCTTGCTAAAATCTGGTCAAGGAGGGAATCACTACCAACTGCTACCATACAATATATGTATTAAGTTTCAAAATAGTGTCAAGACTTAATGAGAGGCCAATACCCCGTGGATAGACCTAGGGATTCCCAGACACATTTCACGTGAATTCCAAGCACATGTCTCTATTATGAATATCCCAATAATCGAAAAGAACTTCCATCTCCAATCAACAGCAAGAAACTAAAAAAAACTGTCAAAATGAGGATCACCCAATTGGCAAAATAACTAGCCAGGGAGACAGTCTGTAATGACCTCACTTAGTTTGCTCTGAAAAATCTAATAACATCAAATAGTCTGTATTCTAGAGAAGTACCACAGAAGAAAATCAGACCAGATAAGGTCAGTGCCTAGTGGTTGTGACAAGTACTGATTATTTTGCTGACTGCGGTTTATAATTGCAAGTGAGGGCTGTGGGACTTCTGAAAGGGCCTCAGTCCACCATCTGATCACTGACCATACTAAATCAAAACATTAATCTTTGGGGGCTGGAGGGATAGCTCAGTGGTTAAGGGTACCTGTTGCACTCCGAGAGGACCTGGTCTGGTTCCCAGCACCCATGTCTGGCAGCTCACAACTGTCTATAACTACAGTTGCAGGGGATCTAACACCACTGTCTAGCCTCTGTGAACACCCACACACATGTAGCATTCAGTCACACAGACACACAGACATTCAGTTAAATAAAAATAAATCTAAAAACAAGCTTGCACATTCGTCAAAGCAAAATTTCTATCTTTTCAGGGGAAAATCTGATAGAACAGAAATAGCCTGTAGTTAGAAAGTAATCTAAGAATTTAAAAAAAAAAAAGGGCTACAAGGATAATCATGTTTAATTTCTACTGTAGCCCATGTATATAGCCATGGTAATGACAGACCCAGATACATGACGAAGAAAGCAATCTTTCACATTATGGCTCTCTGATGTGGAGTTTTAATTTCTGTAAGGAAATGACTAAAATTAAATCAGGGTTTTTCATTTCTTTTTCCTCATGAAAACAAAGTCAACACCGCAGGGGAACAACATTCAACTTATGCAAATAAACAACAGAAATTGTTTGTTTGTTTGTTTTCCAGAAAGTTCTGTCAACATTTTCCTGATCAAGAACTGACATTTAGGGTGTTTGTTTGTTTGTTGGTCTTTTTGAGACATGGTCTGCTTGTAGACCCTGCTGTCCTGAAACTCACTATGTAAACCAGGCTGGCCTTGAACTCACAGAGATCTGCTTGCCTCTGCCTCCCAAGTGCTGAGATTACAGGCATGTGCCACCACGCCAGATACATTTAGGATTTTTACAGATCCTCTCCTGTCAGAAGTGTCAGTCCATGGACTGACTTTATAGTACCAGACCTGTCTTGTCTCCTGCCACTGCCACTGTCCACATGGGGCTGTTGGGCATTCTGAAGTCACTGATCTAAGCTCCAATATGCTGTAGCTGTGAAACACACTGGACTTCAGACATAGAGTCAAGGGGGCCAGGGCAGAGCATATCTCAATAATAATTTTATTTTGATTTCATGTTGAAATGCAATATTTTAGATATGCTAGGTTAAAAAAATGTAGTACTAAAATGAATGTAAGCTACATACAACATTTGACATTTGCTCATACTGATTTCTACTGGGCAGCCTGACATGAGATACCTCCTTGGGAGAGGCTGATTTTTCTTAGCCATCTGAGCAGAGTGAATATTTCACACTTCAGAAATAGCATAGAACAGAATCACACCATGACCCTACACAGGGCCTGTCTGCTCAGATCAGGAAATCTTGTTTCCATGTCTAAAAAGGTAGTTGCCTTTATTTTTCCTGACAATTCAATATGTAGTAAGAAACAATACTAACTGCAACGGTAAAAACTGCCAATAAACAGAAAACTCATGACCATGTACCTTCAAATGCAAGAAAAGACACAGAAAACACTGGCCCTTTGCTTGTGTCCTATGTATCTGCCAGTAAGTGCAACTAATATTATAATTAATTTGAGGCTACCTGGGCTTGGTGATACTAATCACAACATTGTGAAAGTTTACAACACTAAGCAAAACCTAGTTTTCAACTGCATATCTGAGATTGGCTATATTTGTTGCAAAGGGCAAAGTATGAACTTCAGATTGAAATCACTGTCTTGGAAGTTGGACAGCTGAATCTATACGATTTTATACTATAGCACAGGAAACTAAGTTTGGTTCATTTATTTTATTGGGCTTAAGTGCTTTGAATGCACTTAAATGCCAATGTGTCTATTAGCTACACACAAGGATTAACAACAATAATAATTTAAAACAGGAGAAATTCTGTTTACACAATGAACCATTTGCTATGGAAATGTTATATGGCAGGAAAGCAACACATCATAAGGTCTCTAGGTGGGTGACCTTCTGTGTCTGTGAGATTGATAGAAAATTGGTGGCTATTCTTTAGCAAATTGGAGATTACAACTCACAGATGACTTTCAAGTTCAAGGCCTCTCCCAAGTTGGGAAGCCATTTCCGAATTTAAACACTCCCTTCTTCCTGTGGTGCTGCTGCCCAGATAAACAGGCAGCAGACAGGAACCCAGTGAACAAGTAGGTGGTATGCAAGAATATCTCACACTGACCAAAAGTCTGCAGAGCCCTCAGACAGCGCAGTACAGGACACAACCAGCTCCCTAAATATAAATAGAAAAACCGTCTGTTTCCAGCAGTACATATCCCTTCCCTCCAAGAGGGGACAGGACAGGTTCTGATGAAACAGGAGTAAGAAAACATAAAAGTGATAAAAATGGAATTTTTCCCAATTTCCTTTTTTAAGTGCTGGGATGTGTGGTGTGTGATTGAAGCCATGTTCATGTGTGAGAGTGCTGGTGTGTTTATGTCATGGGTGCATGTGCAGGTTAGAGGACTGCCTCAGGTGTCATTCCTCTCTGTCCAGCAGCTTCCACTGCTCTCTGTTGTAGAAGTGCTACTGCATCTGGCTTTTTACCTGGGGGATCCAAACCCAATCCTCATGCTTCATGAAAAAGCATATAAACATCGAGTCATCTCTCCAGCCACCTTTTCCAGATTTCTTATTGGCAAAAAGTAAAAAATAAAAGACAGAAAGGATAAGAGAAGGAGGAGGAAGAGAAGAAGGGAGGGGGAAGAGGGAGAGGGAGAGAGAAAATCAAGTAGCTGTAGCTCAGAAGTGATGTGTCTGCTGTATACAACTTGGTGGCACTTAGAAATCAAGATCAAAACTGAACTAGAAGCCTAAAGGGTAATTACACAGTGATTTGTTTTTTCCATAGTAATTGAGATATGAAAAGTGATTTCTTTTTTAATGCTAAGATTAAACTATATCTGAATTACAAAGAATGTTAATGCACGCCCACAGCTGTAAATTTTAAACTGCAACAGTTGTTCAGGCCAGAGAACCAATCAAGAGTTTTAATTCCACTTCACAGAGGAGAGAAGCTGTGTAGACAGTCATTTCTGAACACCGCAAGTTAATAAATACACTGAAAAGCCCTACAAGCTGGAGATCATATAATCCCTGATACGTTATAAAAGGGTCCTTAGCTGCTAAGAATGAGGTCCCAAGTCCAAAGTCTCTACTGAATTATCACAGTGCCAGCCCCAAGAGCTGGCCCCTGGCTTCACTTAGCCTGTCAAGAATGGAATTCGGGTTCTAAGACCCTAGTTTCTGACCCCAGAAGGTGAGGACTATCACCTTCACAACTTAAGAAATGCTACCTTAAAGAACAAATGTGATAAAGAATATAACTTCAAAGCAGTGATCCATGCCTCAGACTTGGGAGGTAGAAGCAGGAAGAACAGGAATCTGAGGTCACCTATCTTTAATTAATACTGTCCATCCCTAGAGGCTTACAGGCCTTACTTGTCTCAAAAACTTAAATTTGAACTACCAAGAGCCTTTGGGTTCTTTAACATACATGAGTGAAATACTAACTGCAGGTCTGTGGAAGAGGGCAAAATGATTTTTCTAACTAAACACAGCAGAGGTTAAGACATTAAGGCTACTTTGCAGACTGATTCAATGCATGGTTACCCTGAGAAGCAAATAAAGTAACCCAAATGATTGAGTGCACACTGAAATGCATTTTTCCATGCATAAGAGTTCTAGGTTTTCTTGACAAATTAACCAAGGTGATGTGGCAGGTAGAGTGAACATCCTGTACTGGATGTCTTTTCTGCAGTATGTCTGGATTTACTCTACCCAAACACAAAATAAAAGACACCTAAGTTTATTCTTCTCTAACCCGTTGGCTGGAAGATGAAAAACTCAAGAGGCTGAGAATATGGCAGAACTTCTATATGGAGGTAATTAAGAACCTTGGATATATGCATTGGGCCCAGTCACCTCACAGACCAGGGTCAGGGCACAAAAGAGAAAGAAGCCTTCATAGCTAGTGGCTAAGAAGTCCTCTGTGTGCATGGCAGTCAGCAGACTTGACTTCCTTCCTTCCTTCCTTCCTTCCTTCCTTCCTTCCTTCCTTCCTTCCTTCCTTCCTTCCTTTCTTCCTTTCTTCCTTTCTTCCTTCTTTAGGTTTGATTTAAGGATTATGTTAGTAACTTTCATCATGTGCAAAACATTCTCTGAGAACTTTACATATACAGTCATGAATGGCATAATACATTTTGCTCACCAAAGCACAACACTGGCTATATAGTCGGGTGCACTATCTATATTTGTATCTATCCGTATAATACTCAAGTGGCCTAATGACAGTTTTTTCAGAATCTTTTCCCTATTGTTAAACAACACTTGACTGCATAATGAAACATTATCCAATTAGTAATCAAGAAGCTTGGTTCTCTGTCAGCATTTGGTTCTCTGTGATTTTTTTCACCCTTCTATTCAATACTCCCTTTATCTCTCTGAGGTCTCCTGCACTGGACAGCACATTGTCACCTTATTCCATCTGTAGCCCAACCATGCACCCTCTACCAAGTATGAAACCTGTACCGTTCTGATCATCTCCAGATGAAGTACAGGCTCTCAACTTCAGGGGGAAGTTCATGTTGGAACTGAAGCATTTTTAGCAATGTTTCTTGATCTTTACGAATGATAAGTGTGCATTTAAATACCAACTAGGGCTAGGGAGAAGGCTCAGTTAAGTGCTTGCCATGTAAGCATGAGGTCCTGATTTGGAACCATAGAAACCACATAAAGTGGAGATCTCCTGAGGCCAGCAGAAGGAAGAGCAGGAGACAGGTAGGAACTGGGTGCCTCAGCAAAGCTGATTGTTGATCCCTTAATCCAGCTGTCTTTCGCTTGATTGGCATTTGGGACTGTGGGGTCGGAGTTATCCTCCCAGCTGGGATTAAAGGTGTGGTATTTGGCTTGATTGGATTTTGTGGCTGTGGGGGCGGAGTTATCCTCCCAGCTGGGATTAAAGGTGTGGTCTTTGGCTTGATTGGTTTTTGTGGCTGTGGGGGTGGAGTTATCCTCCCAGCGGTATTAAAGGTGGGCTTGTGAGACTCTTGAGATCTGAGATCTCCTGAGGCCAGCGGAAGGTACCAGGGCACAGGCTGAAGAGCCCCCCCCCAACTGGAATTACGAAGACATCTGAAGGAGGCAAGCAAAGCAAGCCTTCAACACAGTGAAGAGGCATTTAGGTCTCACATTGGAATACAGGCAAGGAGAAGCCCATATGCCAGGATCACGAAGAAGAGACAACACTGGAAAGGGGCAGGATAATCCCGCGCCAAGCTTTACCAACCCTATGGAAGACTCCTGCAGTGGGATCCCTCTGGGGATGCCCCAGGACACAGACATCAGAAACACAATTGGGAACATATTTAAAGAACTACAAGATTATAAAGAAC
>VZQC01007977.1:753639-763943 GCA_009823505.1 Rhizomys pruinosus
GACAATTGACAAATGGGACCTCATTAAACTCAAAAGCTTCTGTACATCAAAAGAAACAATCAAGGAAGTGAAGAGAAATCCCACAGAATGGGAGGAAACCTTCACTGCAGATACATCTGACAAAGCATTGATTTCCAGAATATATAAACTACTCAAAAAACAAAGAAAAAAGAAACCACATAAAGTGAGGCATGGTGGCACGCTCTTGTAATCCTCATACTGGGTGGGGGGGTAGACAGGCAAGATGCTTGGGGGACTGCTGGCAAGCCAGCCTATCCTACTTGGTGAGTTCTAGGCCAGTGAGAGCCCCTGTCTCAAAAGTTATCAAAAATGTGGACTACATGGGAGGGGAGCAGAGCATGGGGGTTAAATGGCTCAGCAGTTAAAAGCATGGGCTCCTCTTGCAGAGGGCCTGGGTTTGGTTCCCAGCACCCATGTGGTGGCTAACGACCATCTGTAACTCTAGTTCTAGAGGATCTGACATCCTTTCTGGCCTCCACAGATATTGCATGCGAACAGTGCACTTACATACATGCAAGCAAAATAAAAATAAATAAAATTTAAAAAGTAAACAAGGCCCAAAGAATGACACCCAGGGTTGTCCTCTGTCTTCATGAACACATGTATAACACCTGCACAGACATGTGCCAGTAAATCATCAGTAACAAAAGCTAGGAAGCTTGGTGTCCCCATGAGGGACAATCGAGTGCCCAGGCATTTTGTTGCAACTTTGATCAAACAGAGGAGGCTTCTAAGAAAAGAATCTGACACTGTCTCTCTGGGAACCCTGGCTCTGCTGGAACATCTAATTTATCATTTCCCCCAGTGAAGCACCAAGCCTGGGAAGGTGGGATTTCATGAAGGAGAGAAGGATGGTTTGGGTACCAGGATGGGGTAGGGAGGTGGGAGTGGTACCAGCAACATCTTTTGTCACTGTAATATAAGCAACGTAAGAGAGGAAGGATTTACATTGGCTCATGCTTTGAGAGTATAGGCCATCATGACAGAGAAGGCATGTGGTAGGGATATGAAGTGGCTTGCTTACATGTCAACAGATCAAGAAGCAGAAGCTTAACAGGAAGGAGGCTAGGTTCTAACCCTTAAGGTCCACCCCCAGTGACTTATCTCCTCTAGCAAGGTCTTACCTACTGAAGGTTCCACAACTTTCCCAAACAGTACAACTAGCTGGGGACAAGAGCCCAGAGGAACATTTCATAGGAACTGCAATGAGAATTAACTGTGGGGTATTGGCACGCTGGCCTTATCTTCCTCTAGGCAAGAATTCCACGTGCAAATACTACATATTGGGCCAGGAGGTTCCAAGGGAGGAAAGAATTCTCTTGAAACACAAACTGTAAGTGTGAGTTGAAAGAATACTGTTTTAAAACATCCATTAACAAATCATTAAACAATACACCTTAACATCCAAAAATATAAGAGAGTTTGCTTTCTGTGACTTTTTTTTTATTAATTTTATTTATTTCTGTATGTGTATGAATGTACTACCTGCATGCAAGTTTGTGCACCCGTGTCGTGCAATGCTGAGGAGGTCAGAAGAGGGCGTCGGATTCCCCTGGAACTGGAGTTCTCCTGGAATTGGAGTTTCAGATGGTTCTTAGCCACCATGTGGGTGCTGGGGATCAAACCCGGGTCCTCCGTGGGTCAGCGCTCTTAACCGCTAGGCCATCTCTCCAGCCCCCTTCTGTGACTTTTTTAAAACAGCTTTCAATATTCTTGGATTTATCACTTTATGCAGGTTCAACACTTAGAATAATCAAAGTAGTCACAGTTTCCTTTGAACTGTATTCTCCTTATGAGAAGACAGTCACTTTATCGAAGAACATGTCCTCAAAAAGAACAAAGGGAAGATTTAGCCACCTCTCCACTGAGATGTATGGAGGAAAGGGCTCAACGTGGGCTACCTGCAGAGTGGCTGGCTGACTCAATTGGCCCAGACTGAGAGTTTCCGGAGATGGCGGCCACATGTGTAATCCCAGGGCTCTGAGGGGTGAGGTAGGAAAGTCTTAAGTTTGAGGCCAGCCTGGGCAGGCTACATGGTGAGTTGGAGTCCAGCCTTGGGTACATAATGAGTCTCTTTCACTCCCTATCTTCTTCTGCTTTCTGTCTCCTCCAACCCCAGCCTTTTCTTCATAAAAGAGTTTTGTTATAGCCCAGGCTGACCTCTGGGCAATTTTCGGCTTCTGAGTACCATGCATGCTACACTCTAGGGGCAAAGTGGTGAAACAATCCCCTGCTTAACTAATGGGCCCAAAGAGCGTTCACTGTGGACAGAGTTGAAAAGTTCGCAGTGTGATGGAAGTTTGGGAGTAAGAAGACTCCATCTCTGAGCTTTTAACAGCTCCCGTCCCCCCTCCCTGCAACCCACAACGTTTAAACATCCCAAACCCACTTCCTGTCCCACCGCCTTGTGCTGTGTTGGCCTCTTTAGGGGGTGTGGGACATACTTCCCTTACTTCCTATTCCTGCGGTGCCCACCTTAGGTTATTCTGGCCAGGTCGGTGAATGTAAACAACAGGAGCTAACATCAACCTTGGAGGCGCCATGGGCAACTTGCTGTAAGATTGATAGGGCCTGGCATTAGGAAAACATGCTTGCCCATAAGCCCAGGCCCTCAAAGGCACAGGAAGACTTCCATGCAAAACACATCTTAGTAGCTATTGCTCTGTCCATATTCTGATTGTGTCTCTTTCATGGATCTGAGTGTATCATCTTATATGGTGCTGTTGAGCTTAAACATAAGACTTTCCTCGAAGTGACTCATCCCTCCGTCCCTCTTACAGATCAAGGCTAGAAGAATCACCTTTCCCCCCAAGCCCTGAAGGTGCAAAGCCAGGACCAGAACTGACATAGTGACGATGTTCTGCTGAATGGAATGGCCACCGTGCTCCTCCTGAGGAGCCCCATTCTACTGCGTAGGAGGATGTCTTCCTGGCTGGAGTTATTCATCCGTTATGCTGATAAACTCTGACAAAAACAGTAACTTGTGAATTCCATCTTCTAATTATCCTGTGGGTAGGAGGGACAGCTTCTGTTTTTCTGAGGTATCTGGCTAAGGAAAACACAAAAAATATACCAAAGCCGTTCCCCCCCCATCTCCTTTCCTCCTTCCTCACGCTCCCTCTCCCTCTCCTCTTCTTTCAGACTCCATCTCACTTTGTAGCCCAAGGTGGCTTCAAACTCTTGATCCTCCTGCCTCAGCTTCCTGAGCTGTATGATATAGGCAAGACTGAAAGCCTCTTTATTCAGTGTGATTCTGGGAAGGTTTGCTCAAAGGCTGGTTCCTGAGACACACATGGTATGTGATGGCTGCACAGTGCCGCCCTGACAGAAGTGGCTTTAGGATCACACGTCAGGCACTCAGCTCATCTGCTGCACAAGAACAGGCAGCCTGCCCAAACGCATCCTTCCCAAGCATTTGGCAGTTTATTTATAAAGGAAGGATTTGACACTTTCCCTTCCTATCTCAGAGCCTGCATTATTTGTAGGACTTTGACATTTTTCAGTAGATGAGTTCTAACAGTATGGTATATTCAGCTTTTGACAGGGTGATGGAATTATTTCTAGAAATCCAACCACCAAGATTGAGAAGGAAGAACAAAGAGGTCTGGGGCATCTCTTTAGCAAAGTATTTCTGTTTTTGCAGTATGTCACAAGTACAAATGAATTAACCCAAATTCAAGTCCTGGCTTTACCACTGATTAATGATGTGGCCTTGAGTGGGTCACTTACCTCTGCTGTCTCCTCCCTGCAATCTACTGGCCAAGAGAAGATGCTGGGAGACATTCACAGAGCCACAGTGACATTTGGAGCAGAGCATGCGAGTCCGGTCCTCGGCTGGTATTAAAGAAGCTCTTCTGGAGTCTATTGTTTTTTTTTTTTTTTCATTAAAACAGAATGATCAGTGAGGGCCAGTGGAATGGATGCTCAGGGGGCAGAGGACTTGCTGCCAAGCCGGATGACGACAGTTTGATCCCTGGGACCCACAGAGTAGAAGGAGAAGACTGACTCAATCAAGTTGCTCTTTGACCTCCACACTCATGCTGTGGCATATGCCCCCTTCCCCGCCAAAAAATATAAATAAATAAATAAATAAATAAATAAATAAATAAATGTAATTTAAAAACTATCAGTGAGCTAAAACTTCCCTCAAGTCCATGCTTGGCAAGGGCTTCTATTGGGTGATGGCCAGATAAGAAGCTGCCTTGAGAACAGGGACCTAAAGCTATGGACACTGGCCAGGGTGGGGTCATATCTAGCTTATTCTTTTACTTCTGCTTTGGGTACAGTGAAATGGGATGTGCACTGTTTAATAAACTTGTATTTTCCAATAGTGTGCAGGATCTGAGCCATGTGACATTATCACCCATGTACTTTCCATTTACTGAGGGTCTGATTCTATGGTACGAGCCTGCAGAAATACATTATAAAAGTGAGTTTCTAGCCGGGTGTGTTGGCGCCTGCCTTTAATCCTAGCACTTGGGAGGCAAAGGCAGGCGGATCTTTATGAGTTCAAGGCCAGACTGGTCTACAGAGTGAGTTCCAGGACAGCTGGGGCTACAGGGAGACCCTGTCTCGAAAAGACCAAAAAAAAAAGGGGAGTTTCTAGGCTGGAGAGATGGCTCAGTGGCTAAAAGCACTTGCTGTTCTTACCGAGAACCCATATGGTGGCTAGCATCTATGACTCCAGTTCCAAGGGATCTGACACCTTTTTTGCCCCCATGAGCATGGCATGCGCATGGCACACTTACATGCAGGCAGGCAAATCATACACATAATACAAAAATAAATACATTAAAATTTTGAAGTGAGTTTCTCAGCATTCAGCCCTGGTGGGTATCCACACAAACCAGTCACAGTGCTGGGTCTCACTGTACACTACATGGGGCATTTTTCAAAGTATTAATAATTAAAGTTATCATTATAATATGCTATTAATTAACAATAGCATAAAGTAGATGATAGTTTAAAATAGGACACTAAAGGGCTGAGGCTGTGGCTCAGTACAGAGCTGAGGCCCTGGATTTTAGTGCCAGCACCACAGAAGGAAAAAGCATAACAGACTAGAGTATGTCATAACTGCCTGGTAACAAGGCAGCATCTTTCAGTCTGTAACTGAAGTGTGGGAACAACGGACCACCTGCTACAATTTAAGGAGTGCCAAATCTCTGGTCCACCCAAACAGACATAGCTCCTCCCCTTCCTTGGGAACTGCTGGCCGGGAAACCAGCATTGCAGACTATGGCACTGTAAGCTGAAGGCCTGGACTGAAATCCAAGATAATATGAGAAAAGGAGAACCTTGACAGCATGTATCAAATTGTCAAGTTATCTGCTTGCAGCAGGATACCAAGAAAATGAGTCTTAAAGCAGCAGTTTTCATTTTTTTTTAATTATTTACTTATTTATTTTTTATGTGTATGAATGTACTGTCTGCATGTAGATTTGTGCACCCGTGTCGTGCAATGCCATGGAGGTCAGAAGAGGGCATCGGATTCCCCTAGAACTGGAGTTAAAGACGGTTCTCAGCCGCCATGTGGGTGCTGGGGATCGAACCCGGGTCCTCTGCAAGAGCAGTCGGCACTCTTAACCGCTAGGCCATCTCTCCAGCCCAGCAGCAGTTTTCATCCAAGAAACGGAGTAGGCCTAAAGTTACACCCATAATACCAGTGCTGGGGAGATGGGAGAGTCATAAAGTTACATTTGGGCCCAGCTTGGGCTACACAGCAAGTCTGAGGCCAATAAAATTCTATCATGAAGAATAAAAAAAAAAACAGAAAAGAAAGCATAAGGTGGGGGGATTCGGAGGGAGAGGGATGGGGGCAAGGGAAAGAGAGGGAGAGAGAGAGAGGAAGGGGAAAGGGAGAGATAGATTACTGATAACACTCCTTACCTCTGCTTGGATTCACCCAGTATAGCATTAAGTCTAGTTACCCCAAATGTGTGTGCATATAAATTAAAAGTCAGCAAAGACTAGTGGTCAACAGGACGAGCTCTGCGGCAAGCGTGCACCTTGCACGCAGCTCCTCGGTGTCCCTTGGCTATGCGCTTTAGGTTTACTTTCACTCTCTCTGCCTTAGTTTTCTTTTTTCAGCCTTTTTGAGACAGGGTCTCCCTGTAGCTCCAGCTGGCCTAGAACTCACTATGTAAACCAGGCTGGCCTGGGACTCACAGAGATTTGCCTGTCTGTGCTGAAGGCACGCACCACCATGCCTGGCTCTCTTTTATTCGTAAAAAAAAATATATACATATATATATATATATATATATATATATATATATATACACACACACACACACATATATATACATATATATATATGTGTGTATACATATATATATACATATATATACATATATATACACATATATATGTATATAGGTATATATATATATACCTGACCCACAGGGCTATGAAGAGAATTAAAAGAGCCAAGACACACAGTTTTATGTCCCTTAATGATCGGGATATATATCATTGGGCAATCTGGTCACTGTGTGAACAATACAGGGTATATTTACATAAATGAAACCGAGTACAGACAAATCTAAGCACTTGGGAGTGAGGCAGAATGATTGCCAAGTTAGAGGCCGACCCACACTACACAGCAAGATCTTGTCTCAAAACAACAATAACAACAAAAACCAAAGAGGGTTGGGCTGGGCAGATGGTTTAGTCAGCAAGGTGAAGACATAAGTTCAATCCCCAGCACCCACATAAAAGTTGCAGTCAGTGGCACGTGCCTGTAATCCTGGAACTGGAGATGTGGGGACAGGAGGGTCCCCAGTGCTCTCTGGGTAGCCAGCCAAGCTGAATCGAAGGGTTTCAGATTCAATGAGAGATACGTGAAGAATGACAGAGGAAGACACTCAACCTTTGGCCTCCCAGACGCACACACAGGCATACACGCAAGCAGTATAAACGCAAAATAAAAATAAAAACAAAACAAAATGACTATGATGTCGCTGAGCAATATAATTTCAAGGAACCAGCACACCTAAAGTCCATGACAGATGAAAACGCTGCTGTGCAGCACGTGACTACTTACAGCTGTGATTACTATGGTAGCAAATGTCTATAGTCAGCCCTGCATACCACGCTCCCCTGTGAATCTTCCAGTGCTGTAAGCCATCTGTACTGCAGTCAGCCTTATACTGGCCAAACTCACTTAATCACAGGATGGATCAATTTTCCCCTGAGCCTTCCAATCCTACAGTATATGTCGGGAATGATGCTCAGCCAAGGTAGTCATAGAATTGAAAACAATCTTCTCCACTCACATATGAATCTTGCTAATTCAGGAAATGCAATTCCCAAACCACAGACTGCTTCCTGTAGATCAATCTCTTTCATTATCAAATTATTATTATTTTAGTTTTTTTTTTTTTTAGTTTTTTTAAAGATTTATGTTTTATGTATGTTTTGCCTGTATGTAAGTATACCACATGCTTGCCTGATGTCCACAGAGACCAGAAGAGGGCATCTGAAGCCTTGAACAGGAAATAAGGACAGTTGTGAACTGTCATGTGAGCTATGGGAACTGAAGCCAGGGTCCTCTGAAAGAGCAGCAAGGGTTATTAACTGCTGAGACATCTCTCCTGTCCCAAATTTCTTTGAGAATTTCACACACATATATACAATGAAATGTATCCATCCTCCATTCACAACTCCCACATATATCCCCCTCCCAAATTCATGGCCTCTTAAAAAAAAAACTCACAAAGTCAAATTACTGCTACCAATATCCACATGGGCAACCGGCCAATGGCTACCCCCCCCCACACACACACACAAAGGAATGGTTGATTCTCTGTCAACTGCCAACAGTTGCTCAGTTAGGGTTGAGGCCACAGAAGGTTTTCCCCAACCTTGGCCAGAATTTTGAGCAGCGAACCACAGCTGCTGTCAGCTCGAGTCCTGTCCAGAAGGCATTTCTGACTACCCCTTCTCTGGCTCTTACATTCTTTCTGTCTCGACTTCCATGTTCCTAGGTCTTGGCAGGAGGGTTGATACAGATGTCCCATTTGCGGCTGAACATTCACAGTCACTGATTCTCAGTACTTTGATGTTAGGAGTCTCTGCACTGACTGCTGCAGAGAAGTCTCTGACGGGTGCTGAGAGCAACCCAGGTCAATGGGTACACACATAAATATTTAGAAGATGAGATCCAGGGACTTAAGGAGAAAAGATTAATAATTTAGGAAAGAGATTTTACTTTTACAACATTTCAATATTTATTTGTTTGTTTATTTTTGAGAAAGGGTCTCCCTTTAGTCCCAGCTGGCCTAGAGCTCACAGAGATCCGCCTGCCTCTGCCTCCCGAGTGCTGGGATTAAAGGTGTGCATCACCACGCCCAGCCTAAAATGGTTCTTAGCCGCCATGTGGGTGCTAGGAATCCCCGGGTCCTTTGTAAGAGCAGTCAGTGCTCTTAACTGCTGAGCCGTCTCTCCAGCCCTTTATTTATTTTTTGAGGGGAAACCCTTACCCAGTCTTCTATAGCACCACTCCATAGTTCATGACAATAACTACAAAGATTCTATTCAAAATCATAGTGAAATTTCCTGGCAGATCTCTTCCAACAAAAGCAACTTCTAGATCAATGATCTCCAAACACAGGGTTTCAAAAGTATTCTCTGTTCTGCAAAGTCACCAGTACTCCTTCCAAATAGAACATAATTCAAACATAATTCAAAAACTAAAACCACAACAAAAATATTTAAAAATCATTAAAAGGTCTTGTCTCTGAAATTTTACTGTCTCAGTGGGAAATTCTGACAGCTTTCAAGGTACAAATAAATATTATTTCCGCTATTAGTATTTGTTACAAGCTCCCAAAATAGGTCCCATAAGGAGAGAAATATTCCTAGATTATAACCGATTCCAAAAATTTCAATAACTCAAGTCAGTTACCAAGTTAGTAGTTAGTAGAGCTAAGGGTAGTTACATACAGGGTAGAAGTGTTATACTCAGCAAATAAACTGATGGAAAGAATAATCAGAACAATCAGAAAAGTGTAAATATTAAACAAGATTTATGATAACTTAAAAGTGCCAGGGACTGAGTCAGAACAGGTAAGCTGCCAACAGGTAAACTAACTTTCGATTGTGTCTTGCCTTAGTTTTCCAGTTTTCAAGCTTCCATCTGCTACCTGCATAGCTTGCCGGGCTGTTAGAAATACTGATCTTCGGAGCTAGAGAGATAACCTAGGGGTTAAGAGCACCGACTGCTCTTTCAGAGGACCCGGGTTCGATCCCCAGCATCCACATGGCAGCTAAGAACCGTCTGTAACTCCAATTCCAGAACTCCAGTTCCAGGAGAATCTGACATCCTCTTCTGACCTCCGCGGCATTGCACGACACGGGTGCACAAACCTACATGCAGACGGTACATCCATACACATACAAAAATAAATAAAAAAAAAAAAAGAAATACTGATCTTCAGACCATCTGGAACAATAATGGCCAAAACACAGCTCAGAAGAAGGAAAACTGGGAAAACATTTTGGAAAGAGGCTGTTAAGATACTGAAAAACTTAGCAACACCCAGTCTTTTTAGAAATTTAGCTCACAGTAATTATTTCCTGCCTCCCTTCCGATTGGCAATTAAAAGGTTAAGTAGTTACAGTGGAAGAACAATTGCAGGGCTGAACAGGTTTTCTGGAGCTGAGGTCACGGTGCTGCTTTGGTGGCATGAGTTTGGTCAGCCCTCCCCAAGGGGAGGCTCCAAGGACAACAATGCTTTTTCTATTGTCTCAGATTGGTCCTGGGTCACCCACAGAACCACCTCATGGGTTAGGATCCCTCTCCTGCTCCTGTTAAGGTATGCAACACTGCACCTATGCATTGTCCCAGAGCAGGCAAACAAATGCTCATTCTATTCTTAGGTTATGGCACAGTCCCGGGTTTTAGAAGTTCTAACAGATTTTTTTTAATCTTTTTGAGACAGGGTCTCCCTGCATTCCTAGCTGGCCTGGAACTCAAATCTGTAGACCAAGCTGGCCTTGAACTCACCAAGATCTGCCTGCCTCTGCATCCCAAGTTAACACCAAAAAGAATTGGTTTGCCACAGTCATTAAAAATGAAATGTATCGCTGTAGTTTCACCATTCACACTCATTTGATCAACTTGATTGAACAAACAACATGTCACCCACCACTGGATGGTGGGGCTGGGGGGGTTTGGACACAACAGCCTGTAGATTGGTTTTGCACGAAGGATGCTTGTACTCATGGATTATCACTTATAGCTAAAAAAGGAAAAAAAAAAAAACACAGGAAAAGGGGAA